>JAPKLW010000167.1:572544-630758 GCA_026898455.1 Plectranthus barbatus
CACATTTTCCGCTGCTAAGTTATACCCTGATAATCCGGGACCAACAATGTAGATTTAATTGGTAATCAATATAATCACATAATCAATCAATTCTAACATTTTCAAATACAAAAATTATGAACATCTAATTAATATTTTCGGAAAATGTGAATACCTAAAACAGGTCACATTCTCACATCGTATGTTCACTTTATATGAGAAGGGGCAGTTGCACGACTAAAATCCGCCTATGCATATTTTATAAGAATTATTTTATAGTAATAATATCAAGATATTATATTTATACTATAATTTGTAACTGACAGCATGTTTTTTTATAATACTATCAATTAATGTTGTAAATTAATTAAACTGTTAGTAAGCTATTCGATGAATCGAATTTTAATTTAATAAAAATTTATTTAGTGAAGTTTCTTTATTAAATGAATTATATATAATAAATTGGAATTGTGAGGTTGTGTGAAAACTCATTAGTAAAACCAATGTGAAATATAAAAGTATTAATTATCTATAATTCATATCTTTGTAATTTATAATTCATAAATAGGATAAATCTTTGTTTGACTTTGGCGAATAATTGAATTTGAACTTAAATGTAATATTTCATAGAGTCAAATAATTTTTTCTTTTATAGGATAATAAATGTAAATTAAATTTAGAAAGTATATTTATGAGTTGTTTAAATTTGTGGATCTTGAAATATTTGATAAAAAAAAATTTCGAAACTTGCCTCAATTATAAACAAATTAAATATGAACAACATACTACTCGACTCCGTATGATTACACTACTATTATTAATGATAGACTTGCTTCATTTTGGATTAGGTTGAAACCATTTTATTGGATTTGAAATGACATTACTTACTTTTAAATCTAAAGCAACTTTAAATATAACTTAGCTTTGGAGATAAAAATAATTGGACAATTGGGCCCCCAAATTCCTGTAAAGTTTCGGGCTTTATCTCCATATTCCAAAACTTGTGACAACATCTCAATTATAAAAGTTTATGACAAAAACTCCTACGACCTTAATTTATCAAATGAATCTTTATATTTATTTTTACATTTTATATATAAGTAAATAAATAACAATATTAAAAAAATTATTCTTCCAAAATATTTAGGGAAATCCTTCAATACATCTCCAAGTTTACGTAATTAGGTCAATTCTAATTATTTTCAACACCTCTAATTTATTGTATACGGATGTGTAGCTTTTTTTTTTTTATTATAATTTTTTTATGTAGAGAAAAGTTTAAATAGCTACAACAGAACTAAAAGTGACAAAATAACCACTTTATTAAAACAGTCTTTTACCACCTTTCAGTGTCAAGTCTAAAATCTCAGTTTCTAGTAGGGTAAGAAAAAAAGAGATTATCAATTTAAAAAACTTATTGATAAAATATCTTTATGAATATTTGATCTTGGCTTTTTCAAATTAGATTGACTGTGAACAAAGATGAAAATAATAGATTTACGATTCAAATTCCGAATTAAAAAAAAACGAACAATTGGGAACTATTATATTGCGATGATATAAAACATCATTTTCTTCCAAACATTTGTAGCTGTGAAGTTATTAAGATATAATAAGATTAGCAACGGAAATCGATGGAATTATTTTTTTAGCTATTTTTTAATTATAATTTGATAATTGTACACAAAAAAAGACAATTAATTGATTACTTATAACAAAGTATAATTATTTATCAAAAAATTATAGATATACACTGTTGAAGTTCGGGATAGGGACTCTAGGAACAATTGTAGTAAAAAAAGAATAACTAGAGACGAAAACAGTAAATACAATAGCTTAATGAACAAAAATGAATGTGTGGAAATTTCAGCAGGTAATGGCTTAATAAATGTGAGAATCTCCTCCCAAAATGACCTACTGGCTCCTCTTTTATAGCACAAGAAGGGCAATTACAATCCTAGCCTTATATGAAGCTTGCTCCAAGAATTTTGGACTGGCGGCTATCTACTTGGTAATTACGTTTTTGGAGGATCTCCCGGGCCATTAGAGCTTTTGATCTTAATGGTGGCTTCTGTTGTATGTGAGGTCTAATTCCTATCTGCCCAGCTCCCTATCGAGCAAGTCATGAAGGTTGTTTTCTCCTTCCAGTAGGTTGTTGTTGGTCCCAAAATAAGAGTTGAATGCACAACGAAAATACTAAAAGGGTCGCACTTACCCAGCTGGTAGTACTGCTTTTAGTTTGGTTTGTCAAGCTTAGGTCTTTAGGGTCACTGTAATTATTAATCAGTTTAAAAGATACTTCAACACTTGAGCGTTGAGTTCAAAAGGTAAGAAAACTAATAAACAAAAAGCAATAAACAACAAAGGTTTATAGTGGTTCTGACACAAAAGTCCTACGTCCACCCTTCAGACAAAGTTTGGAAATCCACTAAGTGTTGGATTACAGGGTGCTCCCACGATCTATAACTAGCTCGTGAATGCCTTGTCCACCAGTCACTAGTTCACTCGCTCGATCCTCTGTTCGTCACTTCTCAGCTTCTTGGAGTGTGGGCACACTACACAGTCTCCTAGTCGAAATTGGGGGTTTTAGAGTTCTCCCCAAAACTGACTGTCTTGCGGCTTCAACGCCCGTGAGAGTCAAGGTACAGAGCGTACTTGACAGTTGTGTTCTTTCTTGGGGAGAAAGACCACCAAGATGAACTCAAGAACAAGAAGTTTTGATTCTCGTGTTCACGAAGGTGACACACGCTAAGCTTGTGAAAAGCCTCAAACAATGAGTTGGAAATTTAACAGAGTTTTGGCTCGCTTAAAGGTTCGGTACCAAAGGAAGATAAAATATCTTTTCTTTCTGAACGTGTGCTGCCCTCTGTTGCGCGTATGTCAATTTGGCTCTCTGGTCCTTGTTCTTGGCAATGTTCTCTAAATATGTTGCCACACAGGGCCTATCATTCCTCAAGAAATAAATCTTTGCCAATAAATAAGGATCAACTAGAATCCTCTGCCCAAAAATACATGTTATAAAGTGAGACTCATGGGAAGAGATCACGACACGAGCTAAAAACTTGGTGACCATGTGCAGATGAAATGCTTCCGGTTTGGCGGTGAGGTAGTTTAGAAGACTTTCCCTTGTCAGAATATTGATCATCTCAACGCCATAGTTCTTCTATACCAAAGTAAGATAAAGTATCTTTTCTTTCTGAACGTGTTGTGCCCTCTGTTGCACATATGTCAATTTGGCTCTCTGGTCCTTGTTCTTGGCAATGTTCACCAGTTTACTATATGGGATTTCTGTATCTATATCTTCTGCCTGGTAGATCACGGTGAATGACGGTTCGTGTTCGGGGAAGTTCGTCATTTTCTCTGAAACTAGTAGAGGGTTGGATAATCCCTTGATGAATGTTTACAGAGAATTTACTTGGCAAATATATGCCTAAGAGAATGAAGAGATAATAGAGTTCTCTCGTTGAATGACAAACCCTATTTAAAGTAAGTGTATGACCAGTACACGCTAGTTTGGATGGTCAGGATTGAATCAGCAAAAAGTTGATCAATGATCAAGGATTAGAGCGACAGTTGAAAGTCATCTGACCTATGACCTCAAGTCGTAAAGTTGCTAATGTGGCGCTCGCTTATTCGGCCTTCAATTGTACGCATTAAATTTAGCATTAAATGTTGGCATTTTGTATAAGCGATATTAATTCAAAATTCCTGCCCAGGCTGATTGGGCAAGTCTGAGAACCTATGAACGTTAGTCTCAGACTTTTGCGTCAGTCTCAATCCTTATACGTCAGTCTCAATATTAAAAAATATTGAGAGCTGGGACTCAATTTTAATCCGCTACTTCTCCGAAATGAGACTCGTGAGCTTCACTCTGAAAGCTTATGAAAAATTGAGAGTTAAGACTCAGTTTTATTCATTTTCTTCTTCAAAATGAAACTGGTAAGCTTCAGTCTGAATGGATTCCAAACTTATTCTGTCAATCTGCTTATATTGCAGACTGATACACTTGAATAGAAACTGATGATCGATCAGTTTCAGTCTGAATTTTCAAGAAATCCAAAACCAAGAGCTTGTACTTAGTTTTATTATGCTCCTTTTAGAAAATCCAAGATTCTTCAAGGCTTATAAAAGAGAAATGAGAGCTTGGACTCGTTCTCCACGCTCTGAAATTCCATCAAACTCTAAAAGACCTAGTTTGATACAAAATTCCTTGAACCTTGATTCTTGGAGAGGCTTCGTGAAGATGTCTGCAAGCTCATCTTCAGTACGAAAATATTCAACACTAATACCCTTCTTCTTGACATGATCATGAATGAATTGATGTTGGATTTCTATGTGCTTGGTTCTGGAATGATGAACCGGATTCTTCATTATTCACATAACACTGTTGTTGTCGCAATAAATGGCAACACATCCTGAGCTGACATAATAATCCAACAATTGTTATTTGATCCAAAAGACTTGTGCACAACAACTGATAGCGACAACATATTCAGCTTCACCCGTGGATGTAGCAACCGAGTGTTGTTTCTTACTAAACCAACTGATCAGTTTATGTCCAAGAAACTGGCAAGTGCCACTCATGCTTTTGCGATCTATTCGACATCCTCCAATGTTTGAGTCTGAATACCCATTAAGCGTAAGCTCGTCACATAATGGGTACCAAATTCCAAGGGATTCAGTTCCCTTCAAATACTTCACTATCGGTAGCTTCCATGTGCGACTTCTTTGGATCAGTTTGAAATGTCGCGCACACTCCGACAACATAAGAAATGTCGGGCCTGCTGGTTGTCAAGTATAAAAGTGATCCTATTATGCCTCTGTAAGGTGAAGGATTGACTGATTCACTTTCTTCATCCAAAGTGATCTTGGCACTTGGGCTCATTGGAATCCGAAGTGGCTTTGTCTTTTCAGGGAAAAACTTGTTAATCATGTCCTTCGTGTAGTTCTTCTAATTAATAAAGATCCCTTCGCTGGACTGATGAACCTGAAGTCCCAAGAATGAGGTCATCTTTCCCATCATGCTCATTTGAAAATGACTTTGCATAAGTTGCGCGAACTTCTCATAGAGAGCCCAATGATAATGTCATCAACTGGACCAATAGAATGTCTTCAGCGTCCTTGATAAGGAAGAGATTTGTATCGATCTTCCCTTTCTTAAATCCGTTATTCAAAAGAAACTGAGACAAAGTCTCGTACCAAGCTCGTGGTGTTTGCTCTAAACTGTAGAGAGCCTTCCGTAGCTTGTACACCTTTATGCCTTCTTCCAATCCTGGAGGTTGTTCCACATAGACTTCCTCTTTTAGTTCTCCATTCAGGAAGGCACTCTTCACGTCCATCTGATAGACCGTGAAGTTGTGATATGCGGTATAAGCTATGAATAGCCTGATTGCTTCAATTCTTGCTACTAGGGCAAAGGTCTCATCAAAATCGATGCCTTTGCACTACGCATATCCCTTGACAACTAATCAAGCTTTGTTTTGGAGTATGTTGCCAGGTTCATCTCGCTTGTTCTTGAAAACCCACTTGGTACCAATCACGGACTGATGTGATAGTCTATCCACCAAGTCCCATACTTGATTGCGAGAGAATTCTAAAAGCTCTTCGTACATGCCATTAATCTAATCGGCAGATTGAGAGCTCTCCAATCTTCATCGGCTCAGACTGGGAGATATAGCATGTTAGTAGGGCCCTACCATGTCTCATCATCACCGGATAGGTGATATTATCCAACACATCATCTTCTAGGTGATGACGTAGCCATTTGGATCGTGGAATCTCGTTGACCTGGACTAGCTGAATAAATGGTTTTGAGGACTCAACACCTGCGACTGGCACATCAGTAATGAAGAAATCCTATAAAATGATTTCGTTCCCCAAAATCGGTTGAACAGTGCCTTGATCAGCTCGAAATGGAAACTGAAATAAAACTGATCCTTGTGAAGATTGGCCTCTATCCGTTTAAACTTCTTTAGTTTGAGCTTGGAGATCATCAGTCTGAGCTTTAAGACCTTCAGTCTGAGCTTCTGGATCGTCAGTCTGAGCATTTGGATCTTCAGTCTGAAATCCCCCTTGATCATTTACGCCATTCCTTAGGGAAATTGAATCTAATGCCTCAACAAGATCATTTGCATTTGGGGCCCTCTCAATTGCTTGATGTCCAATCAAGGGTTCTGGTTGAGAAGATGATCCATTTATAGATCTAGTCGAAACAGTTGGTTTAGCATTGAAAGAATCCATGCCCAACTGTTTATTGACATCGTTGATATTAGGAACTTCTTCTCTTAGTTCCTGATAAACTCATTATTTTACTCGCTTATCTATATTATTTTTTACTATTTTATGTAGTTTTATTGAGTTTATATATATATTCTATGCATGAGTCTATATTAGGTGGTATTATGCGCATTTTGGTGTTTTTGTAGGGTTTTAGGCCTAAGTTCACGAGAAATCCGTTCCGGAAGCAGTGACGTGTAAGAGTAGCAGTGAAGAGTTCTTCCACAAGAGGAATTCGAGCTATTGGCACATGGAAATGGATGATGCTTTGAGTTATCTCTCCAACGAAACTGGAATCGGGTCAATCGGAGTTCGGGAGAGAAAGTTATGGCCAAAACCGTGAGACCGCGCAGAAGGGGCGAGAAGCTGCATCGACAGACGCCAATCAGCATCGATCGACGCCGACCAAGAAGCCACGTCGATCGATGTGGATTAGCCACGATCGACGCGAGGCTGTCTGCTGGAGCGGAAATTCAAGGAAAAACGGATTTATTCATATCTTTAGCCCTAGATTTGATAGGATACACATCGACCACTATAAATACCTATGTAAATTCGATTTTTCATTATTCCCCATTAATTCCCTATTATATTTTCATTCTACAATTTAGTTTTTAGAGTTTGGAGACTTGGGGAACACGAAACCCTTTTATTTTCTTATAAGTTCTTTATGTTTATGCAATTTAATATGTTTTCTTTTGGATTTCTATCTGCGATGAGTGGCTAGAAACCCTAGCGGGTTCTAGGGGTTGATATTATTATGGATGCATGTTAGGATTAATTAATTAGGTTCATGATTCCTGTGTTTATTCTATAATTCTAGATTAATTCAAGGACCGAGAGGTGACGATTTATTTAGATGTCTAGCTATTGATAGAAGGACCGAGAGGTGAATATTAATAGTGGGAATATGAATGCATGATACAATCTACACTATCCAAACAGATGTACTAGATTGTAGGAATTAAACTGATTTGCTTATCAGATTGACTAATTTGGTGTACTTTGAGACCGAGCGGAGATAGTCACTAGTTAGTAATCTAGGTTATATTTGCCAAACAAGGAAATATAGCATTGTTGCAGTATTCCACCTGTTAAATTAATTGATTCCTACATGTCATTCATAATATGAATTCTTCCCTAGAATCTGTGTTCCTTTAAATTTGCTTTCCAAACTACTTTAATTTTCTGCATTGTTTTCTTTACTTTTATAAAACCCTGATTTTAGATCTCTCAAACAATGAATCTTAGGATCATAGCTAGTATATGGATAGTTTCCCCACACAATTCCCCTGGATCGATAACCTTAGGGTTTACAAATTTATTTGCCGCTGTTATTATAATTAATCTGTTAGAAATAGCAGTGATCAAATTGGCGCCGTTGCCGGGGAGTTGCTAGATTTTATCTTGTTACTAGTTCGTTCTAGGATTTGCTGGATTGAGTTTTAATTTTCTGTACGTGTGCGTGTGTGAGTTTTTGAGTCTACGTCTCACGTCGATCGACGCCACCTAGCGTCGATCGACGTCGATCACTTTGCAGCGTCGATCGACGGACACCTTTCGTCGATCGACGCAACCACTCTTTTGCAATGATCGATGTGAATCCACGTCGATCGATGCCGAACTGATTCTACTTATTTCCTGTGGAGGTGCATGAACACGCGAGCCAAAGGAAAAACACTCGAGGCCTTTGTCCCTGAAATTGAAGCAACCTGCAGGAAAATCAAGAAGAAAGGAAAAGACAAACAACGAGAGATGGCTGAAAATCCTGAAGCACCTCTGCAAAATATGACTCCCGAGGAGCAGAGGCAATTTGTGAATGAAGTACATCAGCTGAGAGCACAACTACAAGCAGCCCAAGCTACTCAGGCGGAACAAGCTGCAAGACTGGCAGAGTTGAACGATAGACAGATTGTGATCCCACAAAGGTCCATCTTGGATCGATTTCTTCCACAGCAAGCGGAGGCCGGATTCAGAGTTGGCATTGATGCCAACAACTTTGAGCTACGCACAAGCCTTATTCAGATGGTGCAGCAAAACCAGTTTGGGGGAAGAGCTGTAGAAGATCCTTATACCCACCTCAACCAATTCATTGAGGTGTGTAACACTGTGAAGCAGAACGGAGTAACCCAAGATGTGATCAGGATGAGACTATTCTCGTTCTCACTCAGAGACGAGGCACGGTCTTGGTTTGCTGGACTGGATAAGAGTCAAATCGGGACATGGGAGGAGCTTCGAGCAGAGTTCCTTACCAACTACTTCCCACCGAGCCTGCTGCTGAAGAGGAAAGCTGCCATTACTACTTTCAAGCAGATGTATGATGAGTCACTCTACGAGGCCTGGAAGAGATACAAAGAGCTCCTACGACTCTGTCCTGGACATGGCATCAATCTGGAGATGCAAGTGTGTCATTTTTATGAGGGACTGAACCCTCACATGAAGGAGCTGGTTGATGCATCTGCCGGAGGAATACTGATGAAGAAGAGTGGTGCAAAGAGTATGAGGTTACTGGCTGATATGGCGCTGAATAGCCACCAATGGCCAACTGATAGGCAGCTACCAGTCAAAGCAGTCGAGACAAAGCCAGAATTCGACGTGGTTGCGGAGGTGAAGAAGCTCCGGGAAGAGATTGAAAAATTGGGCACAACGCAAGCTACAACTGTTGCAGAGCCAAGCATGGCCATAGTACCCGTGGAGGCTGACTACATCAACAGGGGTGCAAGCAGTTCGTCTGGAACTGCCGGTACGGAGGTGAACTACATTGGCGGTGGTTATCACAATAACTACCGAGGGAATCAAGGGTATCAGTACAACCATGGGCGATCTCACCCTGGTTTTTCCTATACTAACCCTTCTGCTGCAGAACACCCTCCGCCTGGTTTTGATGCAGGTACTGGAGGAGAGATCGTGGAAAGGAAGAAATCCGTGCTAGAGGAGATGCTCGAGAAATTCATCAAGAGCTCGGATAACCGGTTTGGGAAAGTAGAAACCGAGGTGAAGGGAATGGCCAACCACATGCAGCTGATGACGAAACATCTTCAGATGATGGACCACAATTGGGCCAGATTGCCACCACACTCGGCAACCAACACAAGTCGAGACAGCTTCCGAGCACAATGGAGGTGAACCCAAAAGCCCAAAAAGACTGCAAAGCCGTTACTCTGAGGTCCGGGATGAGCTACAAGGGTCCCGAGATGGCTGTAGACGATTCTGGAGGTAAAAAGGAGCAAAAATGCACAGGAGATGAATCCACGTCGATCGACGGACCTGCCACGTTGATCGACGCAGAGAGAAAAGGCCCGTCGATTGACGCCACACTACGTCGGTCGACGCTGAATTCTGTCCCAGGCACGAAGTTGAAGCAGTCTAAAGATCAGCTCCCTCCTTTGCCATTCCCACAGAGGTTCGCGAAGCAGAAAGAGGACGAGAAGTTCTCCAGATTTGTGGAGAACCTGAAGAAGGTCAGCATCAACATCCCGCTGATCGAAGCACTGAAGGAAATCCCGGGGTACATGAAGTACCTCCGGAAATTGATGAGTGGAAAGAAACAATTCGTGGAGAACGAGACGGTGAAGATCCACGAGCAGTGCAACCTGCTACTTCAAAAGCAGGTGCCCATCAAGAGAAGCGATCCTGGATGCTTCTCTATTCCGGTTGAGATTGGGGGACACACATTCGAGAGAGTACTATGTGATACTGGGGCCAGTATCAACCTGATGCCGTACTCCATCTACAAGCGTCTCAACATCGGAGAGATGAGGCCCACGACGATCACCCTGCAGATGGCGGACCGGTCTGTGTCCTGCCCGAAAGGTATACTAGAGGATGTGCTCATTCGTGTGGGCCATCTCATTTTTCCTGCAGATTTTGTGGTGCACGAGATGAAGGAGGACGAGAACATGCCCATGATCTTGGGGCGTGAGTTTCTCGACACTAGCGCTGCTCTCATTGACTGTTGAGGCGGCGATATCACACTCCGAGCGAATGACGAGAGGATCACCTTTGTGATCGACAAGAACAAGAAGAAGGCGGAGTGCAATCGAATCTCCACTACCGAAGAAGAGGATGAGTCTGAAGAAGATGAAGCAGCTGCCATTGAGTGGGAGCGAGGAAACGATAGGGTAGCAGTGTCAACTGCGCCACCTTTTTCTGAGCTCACCACCATTATCAAAGACCGGAAAGTCTACATGGTGAATGCCAAAGGTCGGCGAGTCTGGACCCGACCTCCTTGGCAGTGATTTGAGGTATCGTCGAGCTGCGACGTTAAATCAAGTACTTGTTGGGAGGTAACCCAACATTTTCCGTATTTTCTTTTCAATTTTCGTTTTTTTATTATTATTTCGAATTTCTGCTTTTATTTCTTTGCTAACAGTTGTTTTGCAGTATTGAAAAAAAAATTTGGAGATCAGCTCGATGTCGATTGACGCAGCCTGGCGTCGATCGACGCCGAGCAGTCCGGCGTGATACACTTGATCCAAGGAGAGGGATCGACAAGAAGGCTTCAAGTCAATCGACGCGAAGTGCCAACAACCACTATTTCACGCTGCGCAATATCCAAAGACTCCGGGGGATAAAAAGTTGATGTCTGAGATCAACTACCAGGTATCGTTCCCTCTTTTGTCTGATTTTCAAACTTATTCCACTCTTCGAGTTGGAAATAAGTTTGGGGGGATGTGGACAAGAGATGGAACATTCTATCTTTTATTTATTCTGCTTTCCGTATTAAAATTTTGCCTTAATTTTTAAGTTTATTCTATTTTGTGGGGAAAATTTTTGAGTTTTGAAATAACCCGAATGAGACTGTGAGATTAGAATTGATTGAGGGTTGAGTTGAATTGATTGTGATTGTGGTTAGATGCATATGAATGTAGAATACCGCATGATAGGATTGAGTTGACACTTGTGCTTGCATGCTGATTGAGCTGATTTGAAATTGACTGCGGAAGAAAATTTTTGAACCCTTGTGTGAGAATTTTGAGCCTTTATTTCGTTTGATGTGAGATTAACATGTGTGTTTTTATTTCTCTAGAACTTGCCTATTTTCTGTGTTGAGACTGCATAGTGTGCACAAGTTTAGGAAATGATCTTAGGCCATCTTTGATAGCCCAATTCCCTAAACACTGTCCCTTCACATTGAATTTTCCCTAGTTAGCCACTTTTGAGCCTATACAAAATTTTTCTTTCCTTGTCTATGAGATTAAGAAGTATTGGTTTCGCTCATGTCTTGAGTTGTGGTATATGGGTGGAATGATTGTGATATGGAGATAAGAAAATATAAATTAGTGGTGAAAAGATGTGTGAAAAAGAAGCTCAAAGAAATAATTAGAATTCTCATAAGCTCTCTGAAAAGAAAAGAATACAAAATTATGTAAAGAGCATAAGAGATTCAAAATGAGCTAGAAAAAAAAAAGGGTTGTGTATTTGTTGATATATTGGAGGATAAGGGTGAATGAACTTAGATGGTGGTTTGGATTGATTGAGGAAATACAACTTGATTGATTTTAGTCACTTGGCCATATTTTCCTACCCCTCACAAAAGCCTACATTACAACCTTATGAAAGTCCTTTTTGATTCTAGACTTGTGTGCACATTCTGGCAGTGGAGATATTAGAAAATTTGCAAGCCTATGGTAGAAATTTCTTCATACATGTTTTTGAGTGGTTTCATCTATACCTTAAACACTTGAGAGTTGAGCAATACACTTCCCGTGAGTTCTTCCAATGTTGATGAATTTTCTGTCTCTTTCAAATTGCTTGTGTGTAGTGAATTTTTGATTCTTGACTGTGATGGATCTTGTGAGGCATTGCACTTTAATCGCATGATCTTTTGATTTCTTTCTTGCCTATTGATTGAGGACAATCAAACGTTCAAGTTTGGGGGGTTGATAAGCTCATTATTTTACTCGCTTATCTATATTATTTTCTACTATTTTATGTAGTTTTATTGAGTTTATATATATATTCTATGCATGAGTCTATATTAGGTGGTATTATGCGCATTTTGGTGTTTTTGTAGGGTTTTAGGCCTAAGTTCACGAGAAATCCGTTCCGGAAGCAGTGATGTGTAAGAGTAGCAGTGAAGAGTTCTTCCACAAGAGGATTCGAGCTATTGGCACATGGAAATGGATGATGCTTTGAGTTAGCTCTCCAACGCAACTGGAATCGGGTCAATCGGAGTTCGGGAGAGAAAGTTATGGCCAAAACCGTGAGACCGCGCAGAAGGGGCGAGAAGCAGCGTCGACAGACGCCAATCAGCATCGATCGACGCCAACCAAGAAGCCACGTTGATCGACGTGGATCAGCCACGATCGACGCGAGGCTGTCTGTTGGAGCGGAAATTCGAGGAAAAACGGATTTATTCATATCTTTAGCCCTAGATTTGATAGGATACACATCCACCACTATAAATACCTATGTAAATTCGATTTTTCATTATTCCCCATTATTCCCCATTAATTCCCTATTATATTTTCATTCAACAATTTAGTTTTTAGAGTTTGGAGACTTTGGGAACACGAAACCCTTTTATTTTCTTGTAAGTTCTTTATGTTTATGCAATTTAATATGTTTTCTTTTGGATTTCTATCTGCGATGAGTGGCTAGAAACCCTAGCGGGTTCTAGGGGTTGATATTATTATGGATGCATGTTAGGATTAATTAATTAGGTTCATGATTCCTGTTTTTATTCTATAATTCTAGAATAATTCAAGGACCGAGAGGTGACGATTAATTTAGATGTCTAGCTATTGATAGAAGGACCGAGAGGTGAATATTAATAGTGGGAATATGAATGCATGATACAATCTACACTATCCAAACAGATGTACTAGACTGTAGGAATTAAACTGATTTGCTTATCAGATTGACTAATTTGGTGTACTTTGAGACCGAGCGGAGATAGTTACTAGTTAGTAATCTAGGTTATATTTGCCAAACAAGAAAATATAGCATTATTGCAGTATTCCACCTGTTAAATTAATTGATTCCTACATGTCATCCATAATATGAATTCTTCCCTAGAATATGTGTTCCTTTAAATTTGCTTTCCAAACTACTTTAATTTTCTGCATTGTTTTCTTTACTTATATAAAACCCTGATTTTAGATCTCTCAAACAATGAATCTTAGGATCATAGCTAGTATATGGATAGTTTCCCCACACAATTCCCCTGGATCGATAACCTTAGGGTTTACAAATTTATTTGCCGATGTTATTATAATTAATCTGTTAGAAATAGCAGTGATCAGTTCCTTCATGGTCCTGCACACTAGAGTAGCCTCATAAAAAATAACATTACATGTTATTTCCACAACTTTGATAGTCTTATTGAATACTCTATACCCCTTGTGAGAAGGATGTCCATATCCAAAGAACACCCCTACATCAACTTTGGGAGAGAAAGCATTCAATTTTGACTTCCCATTATTGTGAATATAACATGGTGAACCAAATTCATAGAGATGATCTAGGTAAGTGATAAACACTCATTTTGTGCATTTTGCTGATGTGAATCTGCCAACTATTAGCCTTGGATTAGATCATTAAGTAATATTTCAGTGTCGTATTCATATTCTTTTAGAAAATATTACGTTTGGTTTGGTTTCGTTTAGGGTTGTGTACGCAGGTTCCACGCACAATTGAGCCATTTACAGGATATTACTAAATGCCATGGGGCAAATCGATGCTTTCTTGCATAGGAACGGCGACCCAAATATGTTTTTGGCCAAAATTCAATGGAAACCCATACCAAAAGCAGTTGATGTTCAAAGAAGCAGTCATGAATTTCTCCCCACATGGAACTCGAGCTAATGGAGCATTGCAATAGATAGATCTTTGATTTATCTTTCCAATGCAACTGGAATCGGGTCAATCGGAGTTCGGGAGCAAAAGTTATAGCCAAAACCGTGAAACTGCGCAGAAGGGGCGAGAAAAACCACCATTTTCCATTTGTGGCAAAATGGCGACCCAGAATACAAAATCGGTGGTCGCCGATTTTGTAGACGGGTTGCCAATTTTTTATTTTCCCAATTTTACCTACGGCACAAAACTGGCGACCCGAGCACAAAAATGGCTATCGCCCGTCGTGTTTTACGGGTTGCCGATCGGGTAAAATAGGGCGAAAATTAATGTGAAGACTATATTTTTTGAGGTTTGAAGAAGATAGATATAAATAGAGGTGCCCAAGATGTTAAAACGGTCCTTCATCATATTTTGAGAGTATTAGAGCTTGGAAAAGGCAGAGAACACAACAGAATTCGAAGAACGAAGATTGAAGATTCGAGATTGAAGACCACGATTATTTGGTTTCATACTTTCATGTCTTTGAATCTTTCTTCCATTTTTTTGATGGAATTTAGCATGATTGGCTAAATCCATATTGGATTCTAGGGTTTTGAAACTTGATGAATTTTATGTAAATATTTATTTTATTTAATTTTCATTTTCCATTCGCATTTTGATTATCCTGAGTTTTAATTAATTGCTTGAAATTGGCCATTGATGGCGATTTGATTGATATTTCTTGAACTGAGAGGTCTAGGTTTATCAATAAGTTGTAGGATAATTAGATTTGATAAATTAAATGTCCGAGAGGAATTTGAGTTATTGAAGGGTTTTAAAATCTGAGGTTTTAATCAAGAGTACAATTCCTTCTGTGCGTCTGAGAGGAGTTATTAGGATTTTTACTTCCATGTTTTGGTTTAGAGTTCGAGAGAATCACCTGATAACATATTCGTGATTAACCCATGTGTTTGGAAATTAAATTAGAATTGAATTGAATAAACTGTTTGCATAATTATTTATTATAGTGGATTGCCCTGGAATCTAGTTTTTTTCTTTATTTTCTAAATCAAATTTTTAATTCCCTTTTAATTATTTACTTTCCAAAATCGCCTAGTTTAAATAAACTAACCTTTTATCAAAATGTCTAGATAGTAGTATAGTATCTATGCTTTAGTGCTTAATTATATTTCGAGCCTGCAATCTTTGAGTTCGATAAATTATTACTTGCCCTCTGTAGTGGTCTGTACACTTGTATTGCGTGTTGCAAAATACGCTATCAAGTTTTTGGCGTCATTGCCGGGGATTGCATAGATTTATAATTGACACTAATTCTGATATTGAGCCACTAATCAAGATTTTATTTACGCATATTTTATTTTTATTTGTTGTGCTGGTCACTTTTGGTATTTCCTTTCAGGTAGTATATGCGAACCAGGTCGAAAGGTCTTCCCATTGAGCCTTTAGATTCGGAGATCAAAGCTTCTTGTCGCAGGGATTCTACTAGAAGAAAGTTAGCATTCCCAATGGCTGATAATCAAGCAACACAGATCGCAGAGTTGCAGAGGGAGCTGTAGGAGATGAATCTAAAGCTCCAGGAGCGGGAAGCTCAAGCAGTGCCTTCCGAGGCAACCATTGATGAGATGTATGAGCCTATGACTGATAGGCATCACCATGCGGATTTTGGGCTGAAGGTAAACACGCCCAACTTTGAGTTGAAGATTGGTTTAATACATACTGCCCAGCAGAACCAGTTTGGAGGGTTACCGTCTGAAGATCCTCACGTGTACATCCAGTCTTGCCTGCTGCTGTGTGATACAATCAAGCAGAATCAGGTGCCTATCGACTAAATCAGACTGCGGCTGTTTTCTTTTACACTGCGTGATAGAGCCTTATCTTGGAATCTATTGCTGGACCGCAGCGAGATCACTACTTGGGAGGAGCTTTGCAGGCTGTTTCTGATTAAGTTCTTTCCACCCAGCAAGACTATCAGGCTGCAGACTCAAATTGCCCAGTTCAGGCAATTTTCTGGAGAGCCTCTCTATGAGGCATGAGAGCGCTACAAAGATCTTCTGCGTGCTTGTCCCTGCCATGGATTCACTGAGAAGCAGCAGGTCTGCAATTTCTATGGAGGTCTCGATAATGAGACTCAGAAGCATGTAAATGCTTCCGCTGGGGGCTACATCACTGCTAGACCCCCTAAGGAAGGCATGAGACTGCTAGAGACCATGGTGAATAGTGAATATAATTGGCCTACAGATAGGAACGATCGCAGAATTGCAGCAGTCGATGATACTGGAGATCTGGCTGCTGAGGTCAGATTGATGAGACAGGAGGTAGCTGCTTCTACCGAATCACTGGAGACCCGTCTCAGTAAGCTGGAGAATAACCAGCCCCAGTTTGGATTTGATCAAAGGGGTGAAGTGCAGGTTGAAGAAGTTAATTATGTCAACCAGAGGAACTTTAATAACAACAATAGGGGGTACCCAGCAGGGAAAATGGCATACCATCCTAACAGTAGGAACCATCCTAACTTCTCATATTCCAACCCGAATAATTCGCTGCAGCCCCCACCTGGGTTTTCTGTAACCAATGGGGCAATTGATGATCCTAAGGAGCTGAGCATGAGGGAACTCCTCACTCAATTTATTGCAATGTCTAATGCCAAGACCAACAAGATGGAGGGGGATATTCTGGAATTGCATACCGATTTGGGCGAGATGGGAAAGCACATGCAGCAGATTGATACTCAGATTTCCCAGATTGCCAATGTAATTGGGAACCGGCACACGCCTGGACAGTTTCCCAGCAATATTGTGGTAAACCCGAAGGATCACCGCAATGCCATTACAACTCATAGTGGCAAAGGATATGAGGGCCCATATGTGCCTGCTGATATGTCTGTGCAACTTGAAGTCGCACAACCAACTGGTGTTCTTCCAGAAGAAGAACAAGTTCGAAAGAGCAAGGGTACTTGTCCCGAAGACAGTACCAAATCTACTAGTCCTATTTCTGTCCTTTTTCCTCAGAGATTTGCAAAGTTACAAAAGAAGGAGAGGTATAAGAGGTTCCTTGAGCACATGAAGAAGATCCACATCAATCTACCCCTCATCGAAGTTGTGCAGGAAATTCCTGGGTACATGAAATTTCTGAAGGACATGGTTACCCAGAAGAAGCCCTTTGGAGCATTCCAGATAGTTAACTTGTTTGAGGAATGCAGTGCTATCATTCAAAAGAAAATGTCAGTTAAAAGGGCGGATCCGGGCTGTTTCTCCATCACCTGTACTATTGGAGGGCAGAATTTCGAGAAGGTCCTCTGTGATTTGGGGGCTAGCATCAACTTGATGCCCCTCTCCATCTTCAAGAAGTTGCACATAGGGAACATCAAGCCTACCACTATCAGACTTCAAATGGTTGATCGAACGGTGAACTACCCAAAGGGGATAGTTGAGGACGTGTTGGTGAAGGTTGGCCAATTCATCTTCCCAGCCGACTTTGTGGTCCTGGATATGGAGGAAGACAAAGATATCCCGCTGATACTAAGGAGACCATTCCTGAACACTGCTGATGCTCTGATCGGTGTGAAGAGAGGAGATCTGAGCCTGAGAGTGAACGACGAGAAGGTCACATTCTCCATCTGCAAGGCCATGGAGAGGCACGACTGTGATGGGCACTTCGAGGAGTGTAATCAAATTAAGGTGATGTATCCTTTTGATCAGATCCCAAACACTTATTTAACTGACCCATAGGGGAGTTTATGTTGTGTCTAGTTGCAGACATTAAATAAAGCGCTTGTTGGGAGGCAACCCAACTTTTATTGCTTTTTAATCTCTTTAATTTGTGTCATTTTAGTGTCGTTTTACCCCATTTTCTTGTTTTACGTTCACTTTTGGTTGTGGAGTTCGTTTGGTGCAGGAAAAGAGTTTGAAACGCTAGATTTTGGTGAAAATTGCAAAATTGGCGACCAAAGGCAGAATTAGTGATCGCCATACGTGACTTTTGGATCGCCGATTTCGTCGTCAAAAGATTTTCAGGTTCGGGACAAAATTGGCAATCAGAAAACAAAATCGGTGGTCGCCAATTTTGTTGGTTCGATCGCCGATTTTGTAAAAAAAATTCAATTTCGTTCCCGGACAAAATCGGCGATTGCCGATTTTGTCAACGGGTCGCCAATTTTGTTAAAATCAATTTTAGAGTCCTCGACTATTTATAGTTGAGGATCCAGAGATTTGAAATAGAGTCGTTTAGAGATAACCGAATGTTCTCCAATCTGATGTTTCGGGCCTCTGTGCGGGTAGGTAACTTTTTCCGGGAAATCACGTACCTTCTCCCGCTTTTTCTGACTTTGAGTTTGACTGTTCACCTTTGCGTCGGAACAACTGTATTGATAAGTCCGAGGAATCATGACTGAAGTCTTGAGTTTTCAGACTTTAAGGAATCTCCAATCCTTAAGTGTGAACTTGTTAGTACCATTTCTCAGATGTTTTTTCTTATCTCTTTGCGCAAGGAATGGACTAGAGATTCCATGTTGATGTTGTCAGTCTCGCAAGTCCATGCTATCTGACGTCACTAGTTTGAACATTGATCCCCATACTTTCAAGTTTGATATTTGAGACTGCTGAGTTCCAGACTGGTCAGTTCCATATTGATGAAACCCAAACTTGTCAGTTCCAAACTGATGAGACACAGACTGGTCAATTCCATACTGTTCTTCAGTTTGTTTGAGTCCTTTGCGCATCCACAGACTGATTCTTCAATTTGTTTTTCGATCAACTCCAATTACAATTCGATAAAAAACCTTACAAGACTCTACATTTAAAATCAAAATGGAGGCTAATCTAGAGACTTTCTAAACTGGTTTTGACCCTTTGACCCACAAAATTACAACAAATAAGAAAATTTCTAACAACCAAATTTCCTAACAAGTACTACTCCTCGTGACTTATGAGAGATAGGTTGAGATTGTGGATGGTTTTCCTTGTAGAGAGGAGCTCATCAATGTCGTGTGGGTGGTCGGGCTTGCGTGATGGGCAACTCTTCCACATGATGAGTTGTTCCTCATGGAGTCATGGTGAAGAGTTCCTTGTAATATGCAGCTTCTCCTCATGATAGGGTTGCAGGACGTGACCTGCTGCCGATTCATGTATGACTAACATATTCAAAAAATATTGAAAAAAAAAATTAATATGAATATACCTCGTAAAGACCTAAGATAATTATGGAATAGTAATGTACAAAAAATTAAATTTCTTTTACTATTGTTTAATTTATGTAATATATAATAGCTTTATCTATGATTTAACCTCGTCATTTAAATTACGAAATAATCAAGTGAATATCATATAAATCATGATCAATTAAACCATATAAGTCTCTTATTATAATAATGTGACTTTGAGACTCAATCATTTATTTAGTAACCATTCCAGATTTCTTATTTCCTTATTTAAAGTTTTTTAGCAATTAAAATTTTCTCTCTCTAATTTCTAGCTAGCGATAGAAATTAGAAATTAGAAAGTCCATTATTAGAAAAAGTTTCCATTACTAAAATTTTAGAGCATATATTGTCAGCTGTCCACTGTCGGCACATAACACGTGTTCACGAATAATATAATAATATAACATTAATAAAAATAATAATTGAAATTAATTTAACTATTAATATTATATTATCACATATATATGGCACATCTATATACTCTTAGATGTATGATTTAGGTGTTTAGTGAGGAAAATTATCGCTAAACGCACTTTTTAAATAGTTATAATGGTTTCTAAAAAAACGTTATATTTATTTTTTGTGCTGGAATAGGGAGGAATTATCGATCAAGAGACTTAAATCCAAATATATTTACATATAGAATATATATGAAAACCTTTTCTAGATATTTTTCAATAGAATAACAGATTATTAAATAATGTATTTATTTTGTTTTTTAAATATATATTTATTTCGGATTATGAAAAAGATTATAGTGAATAAATGGGATAATGAATAAAGCTTTATTTTCAGTCAATTAATCTTAACTCTTTTTTATAAGTTTTCTGATTTGTTTGTACTCTTTCGATCCATAAATCAAACAAAAAATTCATTTGTGACTAAGATGCGACGATATTTTTACGTTAATTTAAAAAAAAGGCTAAGAAAGGGGAAAAAGAAACCCCACTAGACTATTTTGATGTTGAAAGTTGAAAATGAAAACTTTATATTATATGAGTAAAATAAAATTTAAATTTACTTAAGATCGTATCAATTCGATGGGTGGTTATCCTTGGTTTTGTTTGATCAATATAATATAAGTATAGTCAAAATTCAAAAGTACTCATGATAATAACGTAAACTTTATAAATTATATAGAAGAATAGTAGGTTAATATTTGTCAAATTGACTCAATTATTTCAAAATCGAATTACAAAGATTGAGATATCTTACCATTATAAGATACTTCATGTTATTTGAATCAAATTAATATGAAATTACTTAATACACTCCTGGGAATGGCACTATCTGGGGGTTGATGAGGTCGGCCGCCCGATGGTATCTTTTTTAATTATTAGTATTTTTTATTTTTACAAAATATGTATCATACAAGTTTAAATTAATATTTAAAATTTATTTAATTTTTTTAGTTTAATAACTAATTTAATCTAAGGAATGGGGTTGTTTTTATTGGCTTATTATTAAACGAAAAAAATACATTAAAAAAATTATTTCTCAAGGTTTTTTAAGTTATAATTTGATAATAAAATTAATTATGATAATTTTGGTACTATATTAATATGTGGTTAATGTAATTGAGTTCACTATAATCTAATTTTACATTCGCCATTGCACATTCATCTCACACAACGCAAAACAATCTATATTATGAATCGATGACAATTGTTGTTAAAGGTACTTATCATTATAAATAAATTTTAACTACGATACTATGTAACAATTGTTTGGAGCTAAATTTTAGTTCCATTTTTAATTTGATGTTTTGATATATCAAAACTAACTTTAGCACTAAGTTTTTAGAGTTCTAAATTGTAATCTATATATAGGATTATCTAGGGTGTAATAGAACTTAGGTGTTGAACACCGAGCTAAGGATTTGCTCGAGATGTGAAGAAGTGTTTGTGCGTTAAACTTTTGTTTCACCAAGTATGGCCAAGACCTATACTGAATTTGGGTACTCAGTATAGTGATTACCATACTGACTTATGAGAAGTCAGTATGAGGGCAACCTGAACTGACTATGGAAAGTCAGTATGGAAGCCTTACTTCTGAGCACGTGGAATACAAGGCGAACCAAGCTTTATAACGCCCCGGCCCCAGGGCCCGAACGAGCTCACCCGAGGTCGGCCACGTTACCCATCAATGGCCTGGTCCGGCTTCCAGACTGACGGCTAACCCCACAAACCAACACAAGTCCTTCCCAGCGTGCTTTGTCCTCACTCACACGCACCCTGAAAAACTTCCCAGGGGGTCACCCATCTTAGTTCTACCCCAGGTCAAGCACGCTTAACATTGGAGTTTTCCTAGAATGGGTGATAGAAAAGATGATGCACCATGTTGGTATGAGTAGTACAATCAAATCCTTTAAGCACTTCCATTCTTGCGTAGCCAGAATCCCTCTCATTCCGATGTGGCTTCATTCATTCATGTCACCCTCCGCACACCTATCGGAAGTCTTAAGGGAGCCGCTTATTGTCCGTACTTCTCATGCACCGGCGATCACTCCTTGCTCCGGCGTCGGGTCGTCACAAGCTTAGTCAGACTTCAAAGGAACTGGAGGCTAAGTAAAAATCAGTACGAGGATATCCATAATTGGATTCGTCGGACTGAAACTTAGTCTGACAAAAGTATGTGGAAAGTACATGAAGTACATATGTTTTAGAGCAGACCTAACAAGAAATGAGCATGATTGGACGACATTCTTAATGTCTCTAACAAGTGGATTTTTCGTGTCTAATGGGTATAATTTCAAGCACCGAAGATTCTCCTATAAATAGGTCTCCATTTCAACCGAAAAAGGTTACTGAAACCAACAAACTCTCAAGCTAAAACTCTGCCAAACTTTCTACTCAAAAGCTCACTGATTACTTCGTGTTCTTAACACGAGACTCGAGTTCTCAACTCGAATTAATCATTCGTGCCACGTGGTTCAAAGCACGAGGCTAAGCTTAAAGCTTATGCTATCATCTTCGTGAATATTGCTTTTCATGTAATATTCATAGTAGTCAGTTTCCACTCTGGAAATCTGATTATCACGGGCGTCTAGCCAACATGTTGAGTTCTGAGAAGAACATTCAAACATCCAACCACTAGGAAGAAGGCTGCAGGGTGCGCCATCACTTCGACCTGAAGATTGAGCAAGCTTACATAGAGTTTCCACACGAGTGATGATAGCAAACCGAAGGACGGAGTGCCTACAGGCTATCCATAGATCACAGGAAGGCTTGTAAACTTATACTTAGTGAATTTTCCGATTAAGTTTGGAAGAGTGGGCGTAGGATTTTTAGATCCGAACCACTATAATATCCTGAGTTCTTACTTGCTTACTTTTTTATTTTTTTTTACCATACTTTGTTTATCAAACTAACTTTGAAACCTACATTACTTAGCTAAGTACTGAAGTGTATTTCTGTGAAACTTAGTGTTGGGAAAATATTTCTGAATTACCCTTAGGAGCACAATGTAAAAGGTTTTGTTGGATCAAACCTTAGTACAAGGTCGATCATTGCTGAACTTTAGCATAGCTTAGCAACTTATGTAATGTCCTGTATAGGGTAAACATCGAGTTGTAATAGAATAGGTTGCTAGAAAGAATCTCAGCAGACATCAGAAAGAACAAGAAAGGAAAAGGAAACCAGTGATAACAGAATGCTGAGGTGTCAGCATCTGATAATACAATACAGGCTGCTAAAGGCGTTAGCAAACAGAAAAGCAGAAGAACATTTGCTGAGCATCAAAACCAGAAGTATGCTGGAAGATATCTAGCATCCCGTTCCAATAAAGGCTCAGCAAAGCAAATCTCAACTACTACACCGCCACTCTGACCAACACGCGAAGATTAGATCTGTCAGAAGTAGGACGGAAAAGCCTGTACGGAGACAAAAAAGTTGGTAAAAAGCTTCCTGCATTTAAATAGAAAGATCCGTTGTGTCTAACGGATCTGCCGACTCAAACTTCGAGAAGACAACCATAAAAGGGAAGTCAAAGGAAGAAGCAGGAGAAGCTCACTCTCTAACGCAAACATACGCACGAAAGTTTCCAAATAAAGACAAAAACAGAGAGCAGTTCAGTTGAAAGGCATAATACCGAGATATCTAAAAGCCTTTAACGTCTTGAGTGTTCCACCACACATCTGACACTCATCTGAGGAATTCTTGAAGGATTCAAGAATCTTCAATCATTAGGATCACTTTCGTCATAGAAAGTATCCAGCAGTCAGTTTCTCGAGAAGAAATTGATTAACACGGGCACTAAAGCCGAAAATGAAGGATAGTTCGGAAGAGTCTGTAAAATCTTCCACACGTGGTAAAAGCGAGTTTTACGAAGGTGCGTCCTTGACTCAGCTGGAGCCACACCTGAAAGGTTCAGAGTATCGGAAGATAGCCGTGGAGCAGACAGACCAGACGGCGACTGATTGCTTTACAGGGAAGGCGACTCTTTGTACACCGTATACTTTCTTAGTGAAACTCTTAGCGATTCGGCTAAGGAGTGGACGTAGATCATTTGATCGAACCACTATAAATCTTGTGTTCTGTTGTTGGTTACTGCTTTATTGCTTGTGAACGACAATAACGTAACCTAGAAACATGAGTTGCTAGAATATAACTGCAAGAAGTAACTTAAGCAAACCGGATTAATAACTTCGAGTCAAGAATACCTCATTTACAAGTAAACGCTAATTCTATTCCGCTGCACCTCGTGCGTATATCTTACTGTTACCACGACGACTCTGATCTCGGGGACCCAACAAGTGGTATCAGAGCAGGAGGTTGAAAAACCGACTGCTTCTGAGTCGCTGAGGACCTAGATTCTAGTTTCTCCTTGCGTTTCTTGTATCTGTGTCTTACACCCTCAGGTTAAGGCGAAAAGAATCAACATGACGAACCATGTTCTTCCATAGTACAACAAGGATGGTTTTGAAACCTGGAAAAAGAAGGCCATGATCCAATTGCAAATCATTTATCCGGAGATGCGGGACATTCTCACAATTGGTCCTATAGAGATCATGAAGGTTAACACTGCACCCCCTGCACCCGCTGGTGGTCAGCCCAGACCTGAGATGGTGAAGAAACCCTACGAAGAATGGACTCTAGAAGACAAGAAGAGAGGCCAACTGGAGTTTATCGCCATGAAATTAATCATGGATTGTCTACCTCCTCTGATGTCTGACAAAGCTCTGGACTACAACACAACAAACGAAATGTGGGATTACGTCTGCGAAGTTTCTCAGGAGACAGAACAAATGAAGCGGAACAAGCTACAAGTCGCTGTGGATAAGTACGAATCCTTCGCCATGGTTCCTGGTGAAACCATTCAGCAGATGGAAGAAAGATTCAACACCATCATAGGAGAACTCAAAAAAGTCGGGAAGAAATATGACAAAGGAGAAATGAACAGCAAGATAATATCCAAGCTCTACCCCAGAAGTGATTGGTTTGTCAAAATGACGAGCTTAAGTGAAAAAGATTTGAGCAACATGTCTACCGCTGAAGTATTCTCTCAACTAAAGGCACATGAATTCGTCATTCAGCAGTCGAAGAAGAATGAGGCTGCTATAGCACATCCAAGTGCAACGAGTGCTGGAACTCAAGAAGACGTAGCATACTTCGTAAAAAAGGACGCAAATAAATGGAAATCCCCCAGGAAACCATTTTATAACCAGGAGAGATCAACGCCAACAAAGAAAACTCCATCAACTTCTAACTGGAGCAGTGAAAATAAAAAAAATAGACGAGTTGGAAGAACAAATGAAGAAGATACAAAAAATGATCTTGGAAGCAAAGGCAGAAAAGGATGCTAAGGCAACCTCTATACAACATCTGCCTGAGAAGAGGATAAGGACATGTTTTGAATGCAAATCTCCTGATCACTTGAAGCATGATTGTCCAAAAGTAAATCCAGAAGAAAGAGAACAGTTGCGGCAAAGATTCGAAAGGCGAGCAGTTCGAGCTGTGACTAAGGCGCTGCTGACGCGGACTGAGGTTCCAGATATTCCTGATAACGAAGAAGAATATTATCCCACTGATGAAGAAGAAGAAGCCCTAATGGTGTTCATGGCAGAAATCATTGAGAATGAAGAACCGTATGCTAATACTAAGCAACCTTCAGAATCGGCCCTAGCAGTCGATAATCAAGAGGTAACATCTATAGCTAACACTTCATACCCAACACACACTTTTAACTCGGAAAATTCATTTTTGAATTCTGAAGAAGATTATCTTACCAAGCTATCACTGGAACATTCAAAGGTTTACACCTTGAAAAATGCTATTGTAGAAGATAATTCTTCACTCAAAGGAAAAGTCACTAGCCTGACCGACGAAGTCGAAAGACTAAGGTCCAATAGCAAAGAGTTATTGAGACTTAAAATCAAATTTTCTGAACTTTCTGAAAACTACAAAAAACTTGAAAAAGAAAATCTGATTTTGAAAAACAAAGCCAATGAAAAGTGTGTCTGCGCGTATATGACTAGTCAGGATATCTTTAATAACCTGATAATCCAACAGAGATGTCACGGTGACCGATCTGGAATTGGGCACAGTTGTTATGACGAAGATGAAACTTCGAGGCTAAAGAGAAATATCATTTTTGTTTCGACCGGAAAAATATTTGGTGATAGTAAAGAGAAGGATACAATAGTTGCTGAATCGTCAAACGCTAAGCAGATCGCTCAGCAGAATATCAAGCAGTCTGCTGAACCTAAGCAGAGTGTCAAGCACTATGCTGGACCTCAACAAAAGGCCAAGCAGAATGTAAGAGTTCAGCAGAGTATCACAAGAGATGCTGAATCTAAGCAAAACTCTCAATTTAGGTCTGCTAAGCAGAACTATTCAACAAACTCAAGGACAAAGGCTGAGCATCATGTTTCAAATGCCAGGAAGCCAAATCCTGTCCTTTCTCGGGAAAGACATATTGAGCATCATTCAATGAAACCCCAATACTATCTTTACACACCACGTAGGAGAAACACCTATGTGAGACCCGAGTCCAGATACGTGTATCACCAAAGGACGATGAAGGCGAAGAAGCACAACACACAACCACATGCATACACATATCAAAAGGTTGAGAAGGTTAATGAAATTAATCTCAAGGAGAAAACTTTGAAGATCATCAAAATGTGGATTCCAAAAGAAACAATGGCTCAAGCTAATACTAATCCCTCAGGACCCGACACGAAACGGGGACCTAAATCAACCTAATTATTCTTGCAGGATCTGGATTCAAGCACGAAGACATCAGGAATGTCAAATGAATGGATCCTAGATAGTGGTTGTTCGGCGCACATGACGGGAGACGAAGCCCTATTCTCAGACATTCAAAAATCTTATGGTCCATCTGTAGTGTTCGGAGATAATAACAAAGGGAGAGTACTTAGCCGAGGATGCATAGAATGCAATGGACTCAGGATTGTCAACGTAGCTCTTGTATCAAACCTCAAGCATAAGTCAACTATGCGAGAACGGGTACACAATATCTTTTATACATTCAGGTTGTTCTATAGCTTACAATGCTACAGGAGAAGTAAAGCTTCGAGGAATCCGGAAGGGAGGTCTTTATGTGGTCGATTCACAAAGTGGTCAACAACATTCATGCTTTCTAGCACTAAACAAAAAAGAAACCACATGGCTATGGCATAAAAGGTTAAGTTATCTGAATTTTAAAACCATTAACCATATAGCCAGAAAGGGGCTTGTCGCAGGTCTACCTGATGACATCACATTTCGGAAAGAAGGAATATGCAAAGCCTGCCAACAAGGAAAGCAGACCAAAGCCTCATTCCACTCCAATCCAGAGAAAAATACATCAAGCAGAATACTTGAACTATTGCACATGGATCTATTTGGACCTATCACTCCTCCCTCTGTAAGTAAAAGGATATATACTCTTGTGGTAATTGATGATTTTTCTAGGTACACATGGGTTCGTTTGCTTAAAGCCAAAGATGAGGTTAAGATCATCTTGCCCTAACTAATTCTTAAAGAACAAAACAGTAAAGAGGTTACTGTGAAAAGGATTCGATCTGACAATGGAACCGAGTTTTGCAATGGAATCCTCATGGATTTCTGTGCAGAAGCTGGTATTAATCATGAGAGGTCCACTGCTAGGACCCCGCAGCAGAATGGTTTAGCAGAAAGGAGGAATCGCACATTGAAAGAAGCAGTACGATCCATGCTTGCTGATGCTGACTTACCTGCTAAATATTGGGGAGAAGCGGTTATGACAGCCTGTTATACGCAGAACAGAAGTTCTATTAACGGACGATTCAACAAGACTCCCTACGAAGTATACAACGGTCGTAAGCCTAACTTAGATTATCTACGTGCTTTTGGTGCGACATGTTATATTCATAATAATGGAAAGTCGAAACTTAACACTTTTTCACCTAAGTCAGATGAGGGTGTACTTCTTGGATATGGTCACCCCACTCACAAAGGTTATAGAGTGTTAAACAAGACTACCGGAATTGTGGAAATAACATGCAATGTTATTTTTGATGAATCTACTTTAGTGCGCAGAGCTGTAAAAGAAATGAAGAATATCAATCATGAGACTGATGACGTCAATGGTCAATCAATTTTGAATTCTTTCGAGAAATTACGGATTGACCCGACTAAGTCTATGAATGATTGTGATCCACTTCAGTCAAGCTCAGCCGGTGACCAAACCGCTGACCAGGCCAATGATGCTAACGATCATGCTGAGGCCAATCCTCAAAAGGATATCTTTACTTTGCTAGATGATTCAGATGAGGAGACCTCCAATTCTCCTACCGCTGCTGAAAAAGTAAATGCTGCTGAAGACCTTGGCACAGGAGATGCTGAGTTACCAACTGCTGAGATACCCACTGAAAAAGAAGGTCCAGATCATGATGTTCCTATAGCAGAAGCTCCAGTTGCTGAAGAAACATCTGCCACGGAAGGACAAATCATCAACGCTCTAGATGTTGAAGATCAAGCGAACGATGAAGAGCATTTTGACAATCGAAACGGAGAAGGAAACGCTGAAGAACCAATCAGACCGGCATGACTACGTGCTCATTCTCTAGAAGATGTTCTTGGAGATATTAATGATCCAGTTCTCACAAGACAAGGGTCCGCAATGTTTTCTTGCTACCTTTCAAGTGAAGAACCAACTAAAGTTGAGGATGCTTTACGTGATCCAGACTAGGTAAATGCTATGCAAGAGGAGCTTGCTGAATTTTCTCGCAATCATGTATGGGATCTGGTAGACAGACCAGAACATCAGAATGTTATAGGCACCAAATGGGTATTCAAGAATAAGAAGAACGAATCAGGCATGGTGGTAAGGAAGAAAGCACATCTTGTAGCCAAAGGATACAAACAGTGTGAAGGTATTGACTATGATGAGACATTTGCTCCAGTAGCCAGATTGGAAGCAATCAGATTATTCCTTGCTTATGTTGCACATCATGAATTCTCAGTCATGCAAATGGATGTCAAAAGCGCATTCCTCAATGGAGAACTCAAAGAGGAAGTCTATGTTGAGCAACCCCCAGGGTTTGAGATTGGAAATCAAGTCTATAAGGTGAGAAAAGCCTTGTATGGATTGAAGCAAGCACCACGAGCATGGTATGGAACTCTATCAAAGTTCTTGCTCGACAATGGTTTCAAGAAGGGAAGGATTGATCAAACACTCTTCCATATTAAAGATAAAGGAAACATCCTACTGGTACAAATCTACGTGGATGACATCATTTTTGGCTCAAAGAATAAAGATCTCTGTGACAAATTTTCCAAGCTGATGATGTGCAATTTCCAAATGAGTATGATGGGAAATATGTCCTATTTTCTTGGACTTCAAGTTCAGCAATCCAATGAAGGAATTTTTATTCACCAAAGAAAGTACACACGGGATCTGATTGCTAAATATTGTCCAGAAAAGACCAAGAGACTAAGGGTTCCCATCAGCACCGCGTGCATAGCAGATCTCGAGAAAGAAGGAGAAGCCGTAAATCCCACCTTATATCGAGGGATCATCGAATCTCTGCTATATCTTACAGCCAGCAGACCCGATATATCATATGCTGTGGGACTCTGTGCTAGATATCAATCTCAACCAAACAAAACGCACCTAGATACAGCAAGGCGAATTATTAGATATTTAAAGTACACAGAAGGCCTAGGAATTTGGTATCCAAGAGCCGATAGTTTAACTCTGGGTGGTTATTCAGATTCTGATTTTGGAGGATGCAAGATTGACAGAAAAAGCACAAGCGGAACATGTCAATTCCTTGGACACAAATTGATTAGCTGGTTCAGCAAAAAGCAGCACTCGGTAGAAACATCAACTACCGAAGCAGAATATGTCGCGACTGCTAGCTGTTGTCAGCAAATTCTGTGGATTCGACAACAACTTCAGGACTATGACATTCTTCCTGAATGTGTACAAATCTTCTGTGATAACAACAGTGCTATGTGCATCACAAAGAATCCAGTACATCACTCCAGAACCAAACATATTGATATCCGACATCATTTTATTCGTGATCATCAAGAAAAGAAGGATATTGACATACAGCGTATATGCACGGAGGATCAAATAGCAGACATCTTTACTAAGCCCCTAGCAGAATCAAGATTCAAAGAATTATGTATCAAATTGGGAATGATGGAGTTAGATGCTGCTACCGATTAATGAGTTATTGTCTTCACTTTTTTCATATCTACGTGAATTTCTCTTTATAAGCATCAGAATGATATGGAAGTCCCTGCTAAATGAGGGGGAACATATATCTCAATACAAAGTAACAGATTATGATGAGATGGAACGACGCTGGAATTTATGGAAGAAACCTGGCCAATTGAAGGATAGGAAAGGACAGCCAATCACCTTCAAGGCGGCCACCCCCATTAACGCCCTAAAAGACGAGTATAAAACTCTTGTTGAATTGGTCATCAAGATGTTTCAATGTGATGCTGGATCATATTCTGAATTATCTGCCAAAAAGTACGCGGTCATGATGGCTCTCACAGACAGAGTAAAGGGAAATTGGGCAGAATTTTTCTTTGAACGATGGGCAGAGCATGCCAAGAAGAATGATCACATGTCCGTCGATGGAACATTCTCATCGAATGCTAATTTTGGATTAAAAATAAGCAAGTTTCTGGAGTTAGTCATGCACCCCACAAAGATTGATCAAGGTGTGAAGCTCCTTCCCACTGATTTCATTCCAGCAACCAGGAAGGAAGCCAATCCTCTTGATTTCAAGAAACTGAAGAAATTGACTGGCAAGTCCAATGTCGATAAAGATAAACCTACCTCAGACGAGGAAATTGATGAAATCTCACTTGGATATCAGGTACTGCAGGCAGCATCACCTGTCACTGCTGAAGAAATAGCAACATTGACCAAGAATGCTGAAACAGAACAATGCTTTCAGCAACTCGATGATATTGTAGCTCTCGGTGATATACCTACCGAAAAGATAGAGGAGATTATGGAAAAGAAAGCAGCGGAACAGCCACCGCTCGTACTTGGTCAACTTGCCCTTCCAATTTCATCTGAACAACAGACAAAAGTTGTGCCAACAGAAAAGAGGAGATCTACTCGTCAACGACTGTTCAAAACCGCTGACCTTCAGGAACTCGATGATGCCAAAAAGAAAGCAACTGTTGCTGCTACCGAAAAGAAGATTGACCCACCCCTGTCCTCTAAAAGTTTTGAGGAACGTGTCAAAGGAGTTCGTGAAATTAAGAGGAAACGGAACGAAGAAAAGAAGGCACAGGAGATAAAAGCATATAGAAAGGAAATTGAAAGAATCACGTTTGAAGGAAGGGATTTGAACTTCGAACAGGTCAAGCGATCTTACGATGAGCGAGAGGCTCAGAAGAAGATGGCTAGTTCGACATCAAACGAGGAAGTTGCTGACGAATTGAGCAGAGCAGCAAAGAAAGGAAAAGCCACAGCAGAGCCTGCTAAAAAGGGAAAAGAAGTGGAAATTCTTATGGAAGTCACCCAATCTACCAAAATAACCAAAGAAGAAGACGGGATAACTGACGCAGAACTTGTCATGATGATCCACTCTAGAGCCTTCAATACCAAGGAACAATCCAAGGGCAAACAAGTGCCGATTCGTGAAACAGATAACGCATCTCATGCAGACACAAGTTCAAGGAAGGACGAACCGCACAAAGCAACTGATGTTATAGGATCATCTAGCACCATAATAGACCCTATAGACATCAACATGTCTGCTAAAGAATCAGCTGCTGAGGAGCAAAATGTTGACTTTTCTACAAAATCAGCTGCTGACATAATTACAGAATCTTAAAAGGAACCAACTATTGAGAAAAAGATTGCTGAATCTGGAAACGAACCACCTGTTAACATCTTGCCTCATACAGTTGCTGAAGAGTCTACTGTAGCTGAAGAAACCATGGTGGACGTTGCTGATGGAGTCCATGTTGCTGAGGAGACAACAGCCACTGCTGCTATTGAGGAACAAGCAGATGATACAATAGAGCAAGAGGTCTCCTCTGCTGGACCTCTGGATGAATCCACTTGTTCATCAGAATCCGATTCAGAAGGAGAATCTACTGAGGTATTTGAAGCCAAGATCCTAAGACAATTCCCCACCTTGAAGAACGAACAACTGAGGATCCCATTTCATGGTCTACCTGGGAAACTCTTCCACTCGAGAAGAGTAGCTCAGTGGTGCGCTTCTGTCTCACTTGACGATGCTTTAAATGCCGATCTCCGAGATTGGAGTGATGAAATCCTAGCGTTTGTAGATCAAGAGGTAAATAGAGACATTGCAGGGGTCTTCTATGTTGAAATTGATGAAGGAACAGAAGAAGGCAAGGTAATCGGTAAGGAATTCCGACGATGGAAAACATATGATTACATTGTGCATGAACTCTGCCTTGAAGAAAGGATGATTACTATAGCAAGGAAAGGTCTAAACTTCTGGCGTTCTGAAGAATTATGGGCCAATGAATGGATGGATCAACCCCCTTGCACGAAACAGTTTACAGATCGACAAGTGATTGCAAGACTACAGGCCATCCGTGCCCACCGCAAATACTTTGCATCCCACTCACTGCCTCGATCTCAGTTTGCACCGGATCAGAAATTGCTAGCTCATATGCAACTAACCAAACGACAAAAGGCTGCAATGGATGCGTATCAGAAACGAAAAGCGGCTTATGAAGAGAAAATGCGAATTAGGAGCCTAGAACTAGCTGCTCTTGAACAAACAAAGGAAGAAGAGGCTAAGAGACAGGATCATCTCAAAATGATCAATTTTCAGAAAGACTATACTCGAACTGCTATCTCACTCCAAGTCTCTGAGGCTCAAGGTTCTGCCTCCAATTACGATCACAATGTTGTGAGTGATTCAATGGAAGTAGATACTCATGTGGACGCTGAAGCTACCACCCAATCGACTGAAATCACTATCCCAAAATCTGCGCTCATAACAATGAGAGGACAAGTCGATGAACATACCACCAGGGCAACCTGTAATGAATTGGTCGTTTCCGACGCTCCTATCGCCGCTGAACCAGTGCAAGTAAGTTTTCAGTCTCTTGTCAACTTACTCCATAACACACTACATCAACGCTAAAACCTCTGTTTCTGAGGTCCAGCAAACGGTTGGGCAAGTCACCAATAAGATCTCACATGTGGAAGAAACCGTCTCTACGGTACAAACAAATGTGGTAACTCTCTACACCGATCTTGCTGCCCACAAGACTTTCACCACCTTTGTTTCGGATGCGCTCAAAGAGGGGGAAGAAAGAAGGATTGCTGAAGAAGCAAGGGTAAAAGCAGAGGAAGCAGAATTGATGAGAAAAGAAAAAAAGTTCGAACGAGCAATGATGGAAAGAAGAATGAAGTTAGAAGAACGACAGAAAGCAGAACAACGAGCTCGCATCGAGCAAATGGAGAAACTCTTAGCTATGACAACAAAGAAGGTGGAATCCCTTGAGAAGACAAAACCTTCGTCGGACGCACAGAACTAAGGTCACTCCTATCTGCCATACATTTTCTTGCATTATTCTGAATTGATTTCACCAAACTTGTAATTGCTAAACCATATATGAAATCATCAGAATCATGACAAAATCTTATTGCCTAAATTCTGATTTTTCGAGTGCGTACAAAGATTAAAATACACTCTTTGTGTATTCAACGAATCAGAATCTGGTAAATAAGCCAAGAATGGTTGAAAGTTTGTTGAATGATTTAATTCTTTCGCTGAAGCAAGTAAGATTCTGAGATAGATTGTCTAGAAATTTTCTTGTAACTCAGAATTCTTCGATGCTAAGTCTCAGCAATCCTTAGTAAGCTTTGATCGCACCAAAAAGGGGGAAATTGTTGGGAAAATATTCCTGAATTACCCTTAGGAGCACAATGTAAAAGGTTTTGTTGGATCAAACCTTAGTAGAAGGTCGATCATTGCTGAACCTTAGCATAGCTTAGCAACTTATGTAATGTCCTGTATAGGGTAAACATCGAGTTGTAATAAAATAGGTTGCTTGAAAGAATCTCAGCAGACATCAGAAAGAACAAGAAAGGAAAAGGAAACCAGTGATAACAGATTGCTGAGGAGTCAGCATCTGATAATACGATACAGGCTGCTAAAGGCGTTAGCAAACAAAAAAGCAGAATAACATTTGCTGAGCATCAAAACCAGAAGTATGCTGGAAGATATCCAGCATCCCGTTCCAATAAAGGCTCAGCAAAGCAAATCTCAACTACTACACCGCCACTCTGACCAACACGCGAAGATTAGATCTGTCAGAAGTAGGATGGAAAAGCCTGTACGGAGACAGAAAAGTTGGTAAAAAGCTTCCTGCATTTAAATAGAAAGATCCGTTGTGTCTAACGGATCTGCCGACTCAAACTTTGAGAAGACAACCATAAAAGGGAAGTCAAAGGAAGAAGCAGGAGAAGCTCACTCTCTAACGCAAACATATGCACGAAAGTTCCCAAATAAAGACAAAAACAGAGAGCAGTTCAGTTGAAAGGCATAATACCGAGATATCTAAAAGCCTTTAACGTCTTGAGTGTTCCACCACACATCTGACACTAATCTGAGGAATTCTTGAAGGATTCAAGAATCTTCAATCATTGGGATCACTTTCGTCATAGAAAGTATCCAGCAGTTAGTTTCTCGAGAAGAAATTGATTAACACGGGCACTAAAGCCGAAAACAAAGGATATTTCGGAAGAGTCTGTAAATCTTCCACACGTGGTAAAAGTGAGTATTACGAAGGTGCGCCCTTGACTCAGCTGGAGCCACAGCTGAAAGGTTCGGAGTATCGGAAGATAGTCGTGGAGCAGACAGACCAGACGGCGGCTGATTGCTTTACAGGGAAGGCGACTCTTTGTACACCGTATACTTTCTTAGTGAAACTCTTAGCGATTCGGCTAAGGAGTGGACGTAGATCATTTGATCGAACCACTATAAATCTTGCGTTCTGTTGTTGGTTACTACTTTATTGCTTGTGAACGACAATAACGTAACCTAGAAACAGGAGTTGCTAGAATATAACTGCAAGAAGTAACTTAAGCAAACCGGATTAATAACTTCGAGTCAAGAATACCTCATTTACAAGTAAACGCTAATTCTATTTTGCTGCACCTCGTGCGTATATCTTACTGTTACCACGACGACTCTGATCTCGGGGACCAACACTTAGTTTAGAACTTTTTTCTGAGCTTAAAACTTACTTTGTCAAACCCAAAACTGAGTTTCAGTTAGTTTCGGAGAACAAGTGCATATTGTACTTACTTCTGCTGCAATATATTTTACTCTGAGTTCGGGACCAATAAGTGGTATCACACGCCAAAGTTCTTATAGACCAAGGTTGTGTTGAGTCGCTTAGGACCAGATCTATTTCCTTGCACTTGTTTGATTTTTGTGTTCAAGCTCAGGTACACAGATACGACTTATATTACAAAACATCCAAAGTATACTCCGAAATTGTACAACACCTGAAAGAAGAGGTCCTTGATCACCTTAAAGAAATACATCCAGAAATAGTGCATGTGATCGAGAATTGACCTATCAAGATCACAAAGATCAACACACAGCTAGGAGGAGCCGCTGGTCGAGAGATGGTCGACAAGCCATACACAGAATGAACCAACGAACACAAAGTACGAGCTCAACTAGATGTTGTGGACCTTGAGTTGATCTTAAACTCCCTACCAGAAGCACTGGTTGTCGAAGCCTTGGAGTACGATACTGCCAAACAGGTTTGGGATTTCTTTGGCACTCTTTGCCACGAGACCTATCAAATGAAGCGAAACAAGCTTCAAAACTGTGTAGATAAGTATGAATCTTTTCAAATGCTTCCTGGTGAAAACATAAAATCAATGGAAGCAAGATTTAATGCTATTATCTGTGAACTAAAAAACTTGGGGAGAGAGTATTCTATTGCAGATGTTAATGCAAAGATTCTCTCCAAGATGCCAAAAGAAGACTGGTTTGTCAAGGTCAAGTGTTTAAAAGAGATGGATCTCTCCAAAATGATGATGAAGGACGTGTTTGCCCAAATCCAAGCCCACGAATAAGATATCCAGATGGCAAACATGAATGAGGCAATGAGGAATGTCAGCTCTCAACCTGAAGAGGATGCTGCATTTTTTTGTAAAGAGAGAATTCAAGAGAAGGCCCCAGAAGCCTAATCAAGCTGAAAGAGCAGCCGGTCAAAGCTCTACGACCAAATCAGCACCAACGAAAACACCTTCCTGCCAGAAGAAGGAGGAAGAAAACTCTGTGGCTGAGCTTGAAGAGCAGATGTGGAAGCTGACCAAGCTATTGGAGAAGGCTAAAGCCAAAACTGAGAGGTCACAAGAAGGTGAACATAAATTCAGTGAGAGACCCCCAAAGGCGTGCTTTGAACGCAATTCTCCCAAACACCTCAAGTATGAATGCCCGATGGTATCTAAGGAGGAGAGGGAATGACTGAAAAGAATCTTCGAGAAGAAAGCATCAAAAGCAGAAGCAAAGGCCATGCTCTCCAGAGTGAGGTGCCAGACATCTCAGACAATGATAATGGCTACTACACTTCAGATGATGAGTTTGTACAAGAGGTATTTCTGGTACTGATGGCCAAGCTTGGAGAAGAAGAAGCATCTGACTCTGAAGATGAAGGAAATGAAGCTGAGTCACAAAACTTGGTAAACACCTCAAACTCAGTTTCAATTCCAGTAGCATGCATAAAAGAGAAATTTGAATACCATTGCCCGGATTCAGAAGATGACACTCTTGAGATTTTAAACAAAGAATATTCAAAATTCTATAAACTTAAAAATGTTTTAGTTGGCAAGAATGTCTCACTAAAACTACAAGTTTCAAAACTGACCGAGGAGGTCCAAGGATCGAGGTCGATCAGTGATGAACTATCCAAACTTGAAGATGAACATCCTCCTTACTTACAAATTTTAAAAATCTTTCTGAGGAATGTGAATCTTTAAAATATAAAATTGCTCAAGATCAGAAGCTGATTTGCTCTCTTTATTCAAGTTCCAGCAACGTTGCTGAGGCCTTGAATTGCCAACGAGATCCCTCAGATAAATCAGGCTTAGGTTTTAATGAGGATAGTACGAGCAATCATGCATCAACTTCTCAAGCTAGAAATTCGAGTGATCATAACTTTAAACATGATTCTAGTTTGGAAGTTAAGTTGTTGGGAAAGGGAGTTGTCAATTCTGGCAAAATCTCCAAATCGGCTAATCAGGGCAAGGGATATAAGTCAGTTTCAAAACTGAGTTCTGCCCCCAAGCTTAAAAATAATTTGGCTTCAAAGTCAAATTAACCTGAGATGAAACCGACGTTGCCCAAGAAGGGGGTCAAGCAGACTATTCCAAATGCCAGGAAATCCACTTCAACAAGCAAAATTGACCTTCACAAGTAGTCAGTATCATTTTTGAATTCTAGAAATTTGAGGTTCTCTACTCATAATTCTTATGAGAAGAGAACTTATCCATGTAGGAGGGACACCTACACGAGGTCTGAGCCCAAACAATTTTTTCTATTTTAAGGTCTAAGAAGACTAATCACCCCAGACATGGTTTTCGAGAACCCAACTGTAACTCAGTCTCAAGAAATTTAGTTTCTAGGAAGACAGTTCCTGGAAATTTAGTTTCGAGAAACTCGGTTTCAGGAAAGGTTTCACACACTCACCATATTCCTTCACATGTGCATTCAAATAGCATTCATTATTATAGAAGGAAAAGAAAGGCAGAGAATGTTGCTACACCTAAGCTTAAGGTGAAGCAAGTATAGATTCCAAAGGGGTGGATCAATAAGACTAACCCAGCAGAACCTGCAGAAGCTCGGGTACCTAGAGTCTCACTTTCTTTGTTTTGCAGGTATAGGGTCACCAAAGTCAGCTCAAGAAGAAGCGAGTTTAAATTTTGGACATCGGGTGCTCTGCCCACATGACAGGTGAAAAAGAACTCCTCTCAAACTTACAAATGGCGAGAGAACCCCCAGTTATTTTTAGAAATTATTCAAAGGGGAGAGTAATCAGCAAAGGATACCTGGAGTACAATGGAATCACCATCAACAATGTATCCTTAGTCACCAACCTCAACTACAATCTGCTAAGTATCAGGTAGCTTATCCAGTCTGGATATGAGGTGACATTTGCTGAAGATGATTGCTTGATCAAAGACAAAGACTCCAAAGAGACCGTGCTTAAAGGAATGAAGAAAGGGAGTCTCTACGTTGTGGATTGGAAGAGCGGACAGCCTGACACGTGCCATGTCGCAAAAAGCTCATCCCAAGAAGGTGTAAACTGGCTATGGCATAAAAGACTTAGCCACCTGAATTTCCAATCCATCAGGCACCTATCCAAGCATAAGCTTGTGGAAGCTCTTCCTCAAACTAGGTTCAAGAAGGAAGAAGGTGTTTGCAAGGCTTGCAAGATGGGGAAGCAAACTAAAGCTCCATTCAAGAATCGTCCCATCACGGCAAGCACAAACAGGATATTGGAGCTGCTGCACATGAATCTTTTTGTACCGGTCAAGCCACCCACCATTGGAGGAAAAAGATTCACTCTCGTTGTGGTTGATGACTACTCGAGATATACATGGGTGAGAATGATGAAGATCAAGGATTAAGTGAAGATTCAGAATCCAGAGCTCATCCTTCAAGTGCAGAACAACAAAGGTGTCACCGTGAAGAGGATTCGCTCTGACAATAGGACTGAGTTTTGCAATGGTCCCTTGATGATTTCTTTGCAGATGCTGGCATTGCTCACGAGAAGTCAGCTGCGAGAACACCTCAACAAAATGGTATTGCCGAGTGAAGAATCAGAACACTTAAAGAGGCAGTGAGGACCATGTTTGCTAAAGCAAGCTTGAAGGAAGGTTATTGAAGAGAAGTTGTGATGACGACATGCCATACTCTGAATAGAAGTGTCATCAACATTCGTCTTCACAAAACCCCATATGAGGTCTACAATGGTCATATGCCTTCTATAGCTCATCTATGTGCTTTCGGTGCTCCATGTTACATCCATAATAACGGAAAGTCTAAATTAAATATTTTTAGTCCCAAAGCGGATGAAGGTGTGTTCCTTGGTTATGGACACCCTTCATACAAGGGATATAGAGTACTTAACAAGACTACGGGACTTGTGGAGGTAACATGTCCTATTTTTTTTTATGAGTCTATTTTAGTACGCAGGACCTTGAAGGACCTGGATCTTGGTGATCGTGAGATCAAGGATGCTTGTGAGAAATTGAGTTCTGAAAAGGAAGATCCTAATACAGTTTCTGAGGCTAGATCTATGAATGATCAATCAAGTACTCCAGAGGAGCATGCCGGTGATGCAATTGTCCTTGCTAAGGCCATAGATTCACTAACACTCAATGCAGGTACAGATCAAGGTCTAGCGACCAAACTGGAACTGAGTAGCCAACCCAAGCTGACTTACCTGAAGATGGAGATGAACATCCTGAAAAAGTTCAACCCGAAGTGAATCCAGAAGGACAAAGGTTAGAAATTGTGGAAGTCATTACTGAAGAAGGTGTTCAGAATCCAGAAGTTGAAGATCAAGTTCCTACTCCAGAAGACAATCTAGCCATGGTAGAATCAACCTTAACTCAAGTTCCAATATCGTGAACAGACGATACTGACTATCCTGGAACATTTGTTCAACGTCTTAAAGTAACTCAGCCCCAGAGGCCCAAATAGTTGAGACACCATCCAGAAGAAGTCATTCTTGATAATGTTGCTAACCCAGTACGCACGAGGCAAGGAAGTGCATTTCTTACTTGCTTTATCTTTAATAATCTAGAACCTACGAAGATAGGTGATGCTTTGAAGTCTACTGACTGGATCAATGTCATGCAAGAGGAGCTTGCTGAGTTCAAAAGAAATAAAGTATGGTACTTGGTAGATCGACCAAGCCATCAATCAGTCATTGGCACAAAGTGGGTCTTCAAAAATAAGAGAGATTAAATCGAGAAAATTGTAAGGAACAAGGCGAGGCTAGTAGCAAAGGGTATGCTCAATGTGAAGAGATCGACTTCGACAAAACCTTTGCTCCAATAGCCAGACTTGAAGCCATCAGATTATTCCTTGCATATGTCGTGCACTAAAACTTCACAGTTTTTCAGTTGGATTTGAAGACTACGATTCTAAATGGGGAGCTCAAAGAAGAAGTATATGTCGAACAACCCCCACACTTTGAAGAAGGAACTCAGGTGTACAGATTGAGAAAGGCTCTCTATGGGTTGAAGCAGGCACACCGAGCTTGCTATGAGACTCTTTCTCAGTTTCTTCTCAAGAATGGTTTTAAAAAAGGGAAGATTGACTCTACATTATTCAGGATCAATGATGGAGCAGATATCCTATTGGTTCAAATCTATGTCGATGACATCATCTTTTGATGTAAAAACTTGAAGTTGTGTGAGAAGTTTGCCCAACTTATGCAGAACAACTTCCAGATGAGCATGATTGGTAAGCTCACTTATTTTCGGGTCTTCAAGTTATTCAATCCGAAGGAGGAATCTTCATCAACCGGAAGAACTATACCAAGGACTTGATCAACAAGTTTTGTCCTGAGAAGACCAAGCCCTTGAGGATTCCTATCAGCCCCAGTGCTCAGATCAACCTTGATGAAGAAGGAGAAGCAGTCAATCCAACGAGTTACAGAGGAATCATTGGATCATTGTTGTATCTGACCGCAAGCAGGCCAGATATTTTCTACTCAATTGGAGTATGTGCGAGGTTCCAAGCAAACCCTAAGAAGTCGCACATGGAAGCTGCAAGAAGGATTGTGAAATACCTTAAAGGAATAGAATCCTTAGGTATTTGGTACCCCAAAACTGATGAGCTTACTCTTAATGCTTATTAAAATCCAGATTTTGGAGGATGTCATATCGACCGGAAGAGCACAAGTGGAACATGTCAATTTCTAGGGCATAAGCGCATTAGTTGGTTTAGCAAGAAGCAGCACTCTATGACCACGTCAACCACCATAGTTGAGTATGTGGTTGTTGCTAGTTATTGTACCCAAGTGCTATGGATCAAGCAACAATTGCTTGATTATGAGGTCGAGACTGGGTGTGTTCCTATCTATTGTGATAATAGCAGTGCTATGTGCATCACAAAGAACCCGGTACACCATTCCAGAACCAAGCATATTGACATCCGACATAACTTCATCAGAGATCATGCCAAGAAGAAGGATGTGTCTGTAGAGTATATTCATACTGAAGACCGATTGGCAGACATCTTCACCAAACCATTGCCAGAGACTCGATTCAAAGAATTATGTATAAAGCTTGTTTATTGGAATTCAATGAGATTTTAATTGAATAGGAGTAGATGTGGATTAAAACTAAGTTCTAGCACTTAGTTCTTTGGTTTTCTTATTCTTCTAAGAATTTTCTAAGTATGGTGGAGGTGATATTGACTGAAACTTAGTCCCAGCTCTCAGTTTTGCTCTTTTGGAAGTCAATTATTTGGAACATTTCAAGTGGTGTCACCAAATTATTCCAAATGATGTAAAGATGGAAGAAAACTTTGTTTGAAGACGATGGATGACCATTAAAACTGAGTTCAAACTCTCAGTTTTCAAACTTGGTTTATTTCTCAGTATGGAGGTTCCATACTTAACCAAATTTCGAAAAGAAATGTTTAAGTGGTGCCTACGCAGGAAAGTGAAACTTACTTCCAACTAAGTTTCAGTTTAGAGGACACATACTCAGTATGGATCTCGACACTTAGCCAATTTTCTGAAAATTTTGGTGGGCCATATAGACTCCCCAAGAAAAACCAAGTTTTGGTTTCTAAACTTAGAAAATTTTGAAGGAAGGTTGTGGAATTAAACTGAGTTTCAACTCTCAGTCAGTATGAATATAACGGCGGGATTCAAATTTCAAATGGGTCACTTATTTCATACGATGCATTAAATGCTCAACAGGCAGCGATGAATCATCGCATGCCACATCGACAAGCCCACTACTGATGAGTTCATATCTTCACTCACATTAGGTTTGATTAATTAGTTGTTTTAATTATATTTTTGTATATTTACTGTATTTTTGTTGCATGAGTCTATCTAGATTGGTTTTATGCTTGGCATGGTAAGCTTTTGCAGGTTTGAGGCTAAATTCATTGGAACCCGTATCGAAAGCAGTAGATGTTCAAAGAAACAGTCACTACTTCTTCCACGTATGGAATTTGAGCTAAAGGATCATGGCATTGGAAATATCTTTAAGTTAGCTTTCCAATGCAATTGGAATCAAAGTTCGGGAGCAAAAGTTATGGCCAAACCCGTGAGACTGCGCAAGTGACGGATTTCTGGCAAAGCCTCTATATCGACAGAAAGGGTGGGTGTCGATTGACAGGGCTGTGTCGACAAACAGGTCGGGTGTCGACCGACACGCGGATCAATTATGCAGGAAAACATGATTTTACCAGTTTTTGGGCAGATTTGGTAGGAATAAAAGACTTACATCAACTTGGAAGCTTTGATGACCCAAAAAGGAAAATTCATGTAAAATAGGATATTAAGATTAAGATTTAATCCAAATCTAATCTTATTCCTTATAGGATATCCCAATGTAAAGCCTACACAAACTCTATAAATACCCCTCTAGATTAGATTATTCATTGGACCTCCCTTTGTGGAGAATGCAACCGTGAAGCTTCATAACCAGTGCAACATGGTCCTACAGAAGAAACTTCCAGTCAAGAGAAGTGATCCAGGCTGTTTCACCATCCCAGTTGAGATCGGGGGGTTCAAGTTCGAGAAGGTGTTGTGCGACACTGGTGCTAGTATCAACCTGATGCCCTTCTCTATCTTCCAGTGCCTCAAGATTGGAGAGTTGAGGCCGACCACTATCACCTTGCAGATGGCAGACCGATCTGTGTCTCACCCAAAGGTATAATTGAATATGTACTTATTCGTGTAGGTCATCTTATCTTTCCTGTAGATTTTGTGGTCCTCGACATGAAGGAAGATGGGAACACACCCCTCATCTTGGGAAGGGAATTCCTAGATACTAGTGCTGCTCTGACTGATTGTCGTGGTGGAGAGATCACGCTTCGAGCAAATGAGGAAAATCTTTAAGTAATTAAACCCTCTAGCATTATATGCAATGTTTCGAATCGATCTTTGATTAGTTGAGTTGATTTCGAGTGTGGTTGATTTGCCTATGAATGTAGAATACCGCATAATAGGGTCTAATTGAAACTTACACTTGCATGATTTTTGAGTGGATTGAAATTGACTAAGGAAGAATTTTTGAACCCAAGTGAGTTTTTGAGCCTTTATTTGTTCATGAGAGATTCGCATGTATGTTTTTGTTTCTCTAGAACTTCCTTTTGTTCTGTTTCGAGACTGCATAGTGTGCACAATGATAGAAAATGATCTTAGGCCATTTTTGTTTGCCATATCTTCCTAAACACTGTCCCTTATAAAAAATTATCCTTAGTTAAGCCCTTTGAGCCTGTTACTTTTTTTTATTGTCTATGAGTTAAAGAGAAGCATTGTAGTCCATCTTGTCTATGAGAAGTGCTATAAACAGGTGATTCGTTTCTTGTCTATAAGAGTTGAGCGAAATAAAGGGTAGATTGATGATTATTGTTCAAGAGGTAGCCTTTGAGTCCTTGGTTTCTGTACTTGTCTATGAGTGAAATTTTGGATTCTTTCTTGTCTATAAGTTGAGGTGAAACAAAGAATTATAAGAGGATAAAAAATCTTTAGTTGGAAAAAAAGAAGAAGAATAGTCTTGATTGGTATTGTAAAATAAAAGGAGAATGGTAGATGTCTTAAGAAGGTGAATTAAGATTGATAAGGTGGACGCACTTAGTTGATTTTGAGTCACTTGGCCATATTTTCCTACCTTTCACAAAAAGCCTACATTACAACCCTATCAAAGTCATTTTTGATTCTTGAATTGTGTGCACAAATGAGCAGTGGAGATTTTATAACTCTTGCAAGCCTATGGTAGAAATTTCTTTATACATGTTGTGAGTGCTTTCATTTGAAACCCAAACACTTGAGTGATTGAGCGATACACTTTTCCGTGAGTCTTCCGAAGTTGATGAATATCTTATCTCTTTCAATTGCTTGTGCGATGTGGATTGATGAACCTGGATTGTGATGAATCTTGTGAGGCATTGCACTTTCAACTGCTTGAGATTTCTTTCTTCTTTTCTTCGATTGAGGACAATCTAATATTCAAGTTTGGGGGGTTTGATAAGCTCATATTTATACACACTTATCTATATTTTTCTCCATTGTTTCAAGTAAATTTTTTTATATTTTTACTTATTTCTATGCATGAGTCTATTTTGGAGGGTGTTATGCCTTTGATGGGTGATTTATGCAGGTTTTAGGCCAAATTCATTGGAAACACGTACCGAAAGAAGATGATGTTCAAAAGAACAATCACGAATTCTTACACACGTGGAATCCGAGCTTATGGATCATGGACATAGAAAGATCTTTGAATTAGCTTTCCAACGCAACTGAAATCGGGTCAATCGGAGTTTGGGAGCAAAAGTTATGGCGAAAACCGTGAGACTGCGCAGACAGAGGTTTTTGTGTCGAGAGACAGGATTTGTGTCGACCGAAACAGAGGTCAAAACTCCGGAGACTTGTGATCTGCAATCTTGTCGACAGACAGGATTTGTGTCGATCGACACGGAGGCCCGAAAAGGCTGTTTTGGGCCTGTTTTGGCAGTTTTTGCTATTTTTATCCAATACTCAAATTAGGTCTTCTTTCCCCTCTATAAATATGAACTCTTAGGCACGAAAATTATACAGTTTTTCCTTGGATTTTACATTGAGTTTTGGAGTTTTTCAAGACATTGAAGGTTCCTTTTCATTTGTAAGTTCATTAATTAAATGTTTCTTTATTTTCTAGTCATGATTTGTGGCTAGAACCCTAAACAGGTTGTAGGGTTATGATTTCTTTTCTGAAGCATGTCTAATTGATATCAACTCATATAGTATGGTTTAATTCTCTGATTTAATTTTATAGTCTAGATTAAAAGAAGGACCGAGAGGTGAATTGAGATCTAGGTTTATAGTTAATAATTGATGGATCGAGAGATGAAAATTATTAACAGGAAGAGAGAATTAATTGTGTTTGTTTTCTGTCTCAAAAGGAAGAAACCTACATAGGAATAATTAGATAATTATGAGATTGATTAATTTGGTGTTCTTGAGACCGAGAGGAGATAGTCACTAATTAATAATCTAGGATTTAATTGTCTGACCAAGGAATTTAATCCACAAAAACCTATGTTTTCCCCATTGCTGAGTTGATTGAAATTGCATGTTGATGATTAGATTATCTGCCCTAGGATCTGTGCTTTTCTTTATTGTTTTTAAAACCCTTTATTTTCTGCATTGTCATCTTTAAATTACAAAACCAAATCCCCTTTTCAAATTCCTCAAACTTCTATGTCCTAGAAATCATAGCTAGTACTTTGGATTTATCGTTGCACAGTCCCTGTGGGATCGACCACCTACGGGTGTAAAAAATCATTATTTGCTCGTTGCTTTCTGCAGTTATCAAATTGGCGCCGTTGCCGGGGACTTGTCAGATCTATCTAATTATTAGTTTATTTTTAGTTCTGATGGATTGAGGCTGTATTTTATTTTTGTTTCGTTTTTATTAGTTTTGTTGTTTTTAATTTCGTATTTAGTTTGTTAATTTTGGTTTTTGGTGTTTGATTTTCGTGTTTGTTCCTGTTCAGTTTTTTCTGGTTTTCGGCCTCTATCTCGACCGATAGAATCTCTGTCGACCGAAACAGGTGCAGAAAACACCCGTGTCGATCGACAGCCTCTCTGTCGATCGACACAGTGTCTGATTTCCTATTTTTCTTTGTTTTTGGTTGCAGGTTTATGAACACAAGGGCCCAGGGCAAGCCACTCGAGACGTTTGATCTAGAGATCGAGGCTACAGCCCGGAAGAGGAAAGACAAAGAAAAACAAAGCACAAGCACAGTCATGGATGAGATGCCACCTTTGGTGGAGACAGATGCACAACTCATCACTCAAGAGAGTGCCACCTTACTTGTCCAAGAAGTCACTCAGATGAAGGACATCATCAAGCAACTCATAGCAGAAAGGGAAGCTGACAGGCACGAGGCCGAAAGAAGAGAGAGAGAAAGGCGCCGCACAGATGACTCCGATGATGAGGACCCCAACGCGATGGCCAAGAAGTACAGACCACAGCCCGAGAATGAGGGATATGTTATTGGCATCACCGCCAATAACTTTGAACTCAAGACCGACTTGATTCAGATAGTTCAGCAGAACCAATTTAGGGGCCGAGCAGTGGAGGATCCGTACACTCACCTCAGGATGTTCGTGGAGGTGTGTGATACCTCGGGAGTCACCCAGAATGTGATCCGTCTGCGCTTGTTTCCCTTCTCACTTCGGGATCAGTGTAGGACGTGGTTTACAGCCTTGGACTGCAGCAACATTCGTACATGGGCCGATCTCAGAGCCGAGTTCCTCGCCATCTTCTTCCCACCTTCAGTCATCATTCAGAAAAAGATGGAGATCTTGCAGTTCCACCAGAGGATGGATGAGACTCTCTTTGAGGCATGGACCAGGTTTAATGAGCTACTGAGGAGTTGCCCGGGCCATGGAGTTGTTACTGAGGAGCAGGCCCACATCTTCTACAGAGGATTGACTATGGAGAGCCAGAAGTCAGTGGACTATGCAGTCGGTGGATCATTGATGAGCAAGTCACCAGAAAAGGCTCTAAAATTGTCCAGGAAGATGGCCCTGCATGATCAACAATGGGGGAACCCGAGAAGGCCACAGATCCGAGCTGTTGAGGCAAAGGAGGATGATGCATTGAAGAAAGAGGTTGAGAAGCCAAAGGGGGAAGTTGATAAACTAACTACTTCTGCTTTTGTTTCTGTTGCACAGGTTGATCCTATCGCCGACGTGGACTACATGAATCGTGGTGGCTACCAGAATCAGTACCGGCAAGGGGGATACCAACACTACCATCCTAGACCTCATCCAGGTTTCTCCTACTCTCAGCCTGAAGCTGCCGAACAACCACCTCCTGATTTTGATGTGCAGAATGGCGAGATTGTGGAGAAGAAGAAGGAGAGCCTTGACGAGGTGCTCAAGAACTTCATCAAAGCTTCAGACCACAGAATGGGAAAAATCGAGAAAGAAGTGGAAGGAGTCAATACCAAGGTGGATCTGCTCGGCAAGCACGTCAAGATCATTGAGACTCAAGTGAGCCAAATTGCTACCACTATCGGGATACAACATACTACAGGAAAGCTGCCCAGCACCACTGAGGCAAATCCCAAGAACCAAAAAGATTGCAAAGCTGTGAAGCTGAGGTCCGGAAAGAGTTACAAAGGTCCGAGCATGCCCCAAAGCAAGTTTTGGGGGGAGAAAAGAAGCAGACCCAGCAGAGTCGGCCTCTGTGTCGATTCCATCGACAGGATTCCTGTCGATCGACAAAGAGACCCAGAAGAGGGAGTCGACACAGATTCAGAGGAGGAGATCGACAGAACTGCAGAGGGTGTGTCGATCGATACACCCCGTGTCGATCGACAGGCAGTCCAGAATCAAGGCCAGTCAATACAGCAGCATGCCCAGCAACATTCCTCCACTTCCAAGGCTGCCAAGACACCTCCGATGTCGTTTCCTTAGAGATTCGCCAAGCAGAAGGAGGATTCCAAGTTCTCACGCTTTGTCGAGAACTTGAAGAAGGTAAGTATTAATATTCCACTAATTGAAGCTCTTTCTGAAATTCCAGGGTACATGAAATATCTCCGGAAGCTGATGAGCGAGAAGAAACACTTTGTGGAGAATGCAATCGTGAAGCTTCATGAGCAGTGCAGCATGGTCCTACAGAAGAAACTTCTAGTCAAGAGAAGTGATCCAGGCTGTTTCACCATCCCAGTTGAGATCGGGGGGTTCAAGTTCGAGAAGGTGTTGTGCGACACTGGTGCTAGTATCAACCTGATGCCCTTCTCTATCTTCCATCGCCTCAAGATTGGAGAGTTGAGGCCGACCACTATCACCTTGCAGATGGCAGACCGATCTGTGTCTTGCCCCAAAGGTATAATTGAATATGTACTTATTCGTGTAGGTCATCTTATCTTTCCTGTAGATTTTGTGGTCCTCGACATGAAGGAAGATGGGAACACACCCCTCATCTTAGGAAGGGAATTCCTAGATACTAGTGCTGCTCTGACTGATTGTCGTGGTGGAGAGATCACGCTTCGAGCAAATGAGGAAAATCTTTAAGTAATTAAACCCTCTAGCATTATATGCAATGTTTCGAATCGATCTTTGATTAGTTGAGTTGATTTCGAGTGTGGTTGATTTCCCTATGAATGTAGAATACCGCATGATAGGGTCTAATTGAAACTTACACTTGCATGATGTTTGAGTGGATTGAAATTGACTAAGGAAGAATTTTTGAACCCAAGTGAGTTTTTGAGCCTTTATTTGTTCATGAGAGATTCGCATGTATGTTTTTGTTTCTCTAGAACTTCCTTTTGTTCTGTTTCGAGACTGCATAGTGTGCACAATGATAGAAAATGATCTTAGACCATTTTTGTTTGTCATATCTTCCTAAACACTGTCCCTTATAAAAATTTATCCTTAGTTAAGCCCTTTGAGCCTGTTACATTTCTTTCTTGTCTATGAGTTAAAGAGAAGCATTGTAGTCCATCTTGTCATGAGAAGTGCTATAAACAGGTGATTCGTTTCGTGTCTATAAGAGTTGAGCGAAATAAAGTGTAGATTGATGATTATTGTTCAAGAGGTAGCCTTTGAGTCCTTGGTTTCTGTACTTGTCTATGAGTGAAATTTTGGATTCCTTCTTGTCTATAAGTTGAGGTGAAACAAAGAATTATAAGAGGATAAGAAATCTTTAGTTGGAAAAAAAAAAAGAAGAAGAGTCTTGATTGGTATTGTAAAATAAAAGGAGAATGGTAGATGTGTTAAGAAGGTGAATTAAGATTGATGAGGTGGACGCACTTAGCTGATTTTGAGTCACTTGGCCATATTTCCCTACCTTTCACAAAAAGCCTACATTACAACCCTATCAAAGTCCATTTTGATTCTTGAATTGTGTGCACAAATGAGCAGTGGAGATTTTAGAACTCTTGCAAGCCTATGGTAGAAATTTCTTCATACATGTTGTGAGTGCTTTCATTTGAAACCCAAACACTTGAGTGATTGAGCGATACACTTTTCCGTGAGTCTTCCGAAGTTGATGAATATCTTATCTGTAATACCCCGTGTATTAATTTGATTTTGTACGAATTATTTCGGAATTTATAAAATAAGAGCTTCTTGATTTAATACTTGAAGTTAATTATTGGAGAAATTATATACATAGATATGTATGTATAGATATAAATATAATACATACATATATAGAATTATATTACAACAATTCTACCTTATATTATAATTCTAGAGAGAGAAACCCCCAAAACCCTCCCCACACCCAAAACCCGTCAGCGACCTTCCGGCGAGAATTCCGGCAAACTCCGGCAACAATCCGGCAAAACATCAACACCATCAGAAACCTCTCGTCTCAAGCTTCGATTTGAGTACTCGTGGGCTCCGAGAGGACGAGTAACGGCCGAGATATTGAAGAGAGAAATTGAGGTGGGTGTGTAGTGCGTTTTTGAATTATCTTTGATTTAAATCTTGTTTTTCCGGCTGAGTTTCGATGTTTTGATGTTATATTCGTATTCCCCATCGTGTAGGGAGCATTCGGATGCTGATAAAACCTTGTTTGGATGCCGAAAAACCACGACCGCCGCCGTGGGTGGAGGAACTCCGGCGAGGTAGATTCTTGTCCTCGTTTTTCGTCGAATTTTCATGATTAGAGGCCATATTTGTGTTCTAGGATGTCTAGGGAGTCGATTGGTGTTATTGCATGTAAGATCGGATGGATAAATCGCGAGAAAACGCGAGTTACAGGCCTGGAAACGGCGAGTTCGTCGGAGAAGATGACTCGTCCCGAATGGGATGGGTCAGTCCCGCTCGGGACGAGTCTCGAACGGGAAAAAGGCATGAGCAGGGACTCCATCCCATTCGAGATGGCTTGATCCCGTTCGGGATGGCCCTCGGCCAGACAGAAAAATGTTCGTCGTCCATCCCGTTCGGGACGGACGAATTCCGTTCGGGATATGCTTCGACCTTAAAGGTTAAAACATGATTTTAAGCTCATTTTCACTCCATATTGAGTCAATTTAATCCCTAAGTTTAATATATGAAATGGGAAGCATGTTAAGCATGAGAATATGGTGTGATAAGTGTTTGGTTTTTGATTACGAGTATGAACGATGTTGAATGCGACTGAAGGGAATTATGAGAATCATATTAGGATTTAAGTGATTATGAGTTGATTATCCGATTCTGATTGAATTCACTATTGTCCTAGATCGTTTATCCTAATTAAGTTGACCTTAATTATTGTAGGAGTTTGAGGTCGGAGGATAGTTAAGCTCGTACTAGCGGGAAAGCATCTATACACAAAGCCAAATATCAGGTGGGAAACTATTTCAGTAAAAACCAAAATGCGCTTTTTCATTTTCAAAATGTGTTATAAATGTTTTGCTTTAAAATGAGACTGCTATGCATGTTTTATGCTATTATATCTGTCCTCTGTCGTTTCCCATCGACAAGAGAGAATAACTAATGAGTTTAGAACCAGGTTCTCATAACTGCGCTAGAACTCAATTAGTAGTATGGAGTAGCGACTCCATATGATTGGGAACTGGAAGACATAAGGTGGAAACTGTTGTATTTGGTTTATGTGATTGTGAATAATGATAGTAAACGATCGGGTCTCAAAAAGGATTGCTGAGACTAGTGCACTTAGATGACAGTAGGTTGAGTGTGTTTACATTCCTGACTGATCATCGTAACTTGGAAGTCGGTCAACTTCCAGTTACAACACTGAAACAGATATAATATCATGTAAATAGCACGCGTGTGAAAACAACATGTTTTGGATAGCGTGGTTCTTTTCAACAAAACCCCACGTCTATCTGTGTGAGTTGCATAGCAATGTTTCATATATAACTGTATATTTTTGGGCATGTTTCTCATTGGGTACGAAAGTACTCAGCCCCTCGCGTTATTTCTAAAACGTGCAGGTTAAGCAGCACGGATGGGAGTTGCGGGGTGTAAGCGGGTGAAGTGAGAAGGTTTTGAAAGAATAACAGATCCTGTGACATGTATCTCCATATACATGTCACCATCACGCTACACACACTGCTGCACCACTCTCTGAACTTCCCTTCCCTTTTGAATTGTTAAACATTTGATCACTGTTACTAAACTGACTCGAAGTACAATTTCTTTTACTGTTTTATTTTCTTATCACTTATAATGAAGTCTTCCGCTTTAAATTCTTGAAATATGTTTGGTAAAACCTGAAACATCAATGTAACGTGGCCCCCAAATTGGGAAGGTCAGTTGGGGGCATTACAGAGGTGGTATCAGAGCTGAGTTTTCAAGTTTTAAAACGATTTTCAAAAATATTGCGAAAACTTCGAGTCTTAAGAAGTATTTTACTTTGGGAAAGACAGTTTGAAAGGTTCACTCATGCTTACACCCTACTCCATCCTACGCTACCTGAGGTATGTTTTTAAGTTTTTAAGTTTAAAAAAAATGTTTCCCTGCTTGCAAATTTTGTAAGATTTGAATATTTTGAAATATTTCAAATGATTTGAAAGTTATTTGAGAAAGAAAAGAAATCAAGTTTAGGAGAAATAAAGAGTTGAAATGTTTTGATGAGAATTGATTGAAATTGATTGATTTTGTGTTAAGCAAGAGTGCTAACACTAGTGATTTGAAAGTGAAGTGGAAGTGTGGGGTTTGAGAAGTTTGTGTTTATGGAATTTGAGAAATTGATGAATGGAAAGCTTGGCGTTTTACAATGTGAAAATTTATGTGTTTATTTGGCACCGGTAAGGTGACCTCTTTTGAAATTGTGGATAATTTGAATAATATATGGATGTTGAATAAATTGCAAGCATTTAAAACCTTGATGTTATGGCTATAGATGTGCTAGATGAATAATGAGCTCTAGTATGACATAATCTGATGTAGGATTTTGGGGATAACTGGTATGGATCAACACTGATGAACTAATTGTGGGCCTTGAAAAGGCAATGACTTGTTTGGGTTGGTTGTGGCGAGATGGTGTTGTAAGAGTGGAATGGGTAGACTTGTAATGACTGAACTTAGAACTTGACTTGGGTGTGGAAATTGAAAATTTCCTTATTTGTTGTTTTGACTGAGTGTAGGAATGAGTCTGACTTGTACAAACTACAAGCTAACAAGTAATCGTACAGAATGTACATGGTGAACCTAATGGATATATTAGATTCGAAGTGAGTCAGTGTGTTGTGTGAGGATCCGAGGGAACCTCAGTTGGGTGTGTGGTGTAGTTAATATATATGACCTTGTACTGACTGTTTATTATATGTTTTGGTGGCAGATGGCATCACAGGATCGGTTTAGTGAGACGTTTCAGGGAGCGACTTCCTTTCACTGAGGATAACCTCGCGGCAGCTTTAGTGGACTACCTGGAGTTATGGAAGAGAATACGCCACTTAGGAGTGACAGATAGAGAGGCGATGGAGCTAACAATGAACCTTATGCCGGAGAGATGGACAAACTGGGTATTATCATTGACCAGATGGCATTGTAACAGCGAGACAGGCACCGCGGGTAGTTATCGACATTTTATGGGAGACCTGATTCAGAAGGTGGTTGCTGAGGGGAGTCCTTCGCCAGCATCTTCTAGAGGCACGCAGGCATCTCGAACCAGAACCTCATCACCTGAGTACACTCCATCTTCACCACCAGCGCCGACTGATGCCCAGATTGCACCCGCGCATGCCCCTACTTCGAGACGGAGAGTGCGACATGTGCCTAGTACTCCGACCACGGCATACATGCCATTTCCGCCCAGATATCCGCAGGGAGGGACTTATGATTCGTATGCACTTGGTGACATGTCCATGGCTTCAGTTCAGTCTCCTACACAGTATCAAGAACCGATGTTGCCTTCAGGAGACCTTAGACCACCCGTTCCATCGTATCTGCAGTCACAGTGGGAGGTTGGAGGACCCAGTCAGGCCGTACCAGCTCAGGATTTGGGTTGGGACAGCGCGGAGATGTGGCCTAGACCGACTCCTAGCAGACAGGAGGACATGTTCGGTGGATATGGGACCATTCACGACTATGGGATGAGATAGGCGCCGATCTTCTTGTCCAGTGATACCGAGGGCAGTAGAGGCCGGAGATCAGTGGTACCGGATGGGGGAGAGGAGCCAGTGCAGGCAGATGATGATGAGGAGGAGGAGGATCCTTCTGAGGGATCCGAGTGACAGATTTGATGACTCTATTATTTAGTTGCTTGTATTTTGTATTGGACTCTTTCCTATTGTTGAACACCTTGTTGTTGTATTTTAGACCCTTATTTCTGATGATTATGTTAGAACAATGTACGGTGACATTATTTTGATTGTTGAAAGGATATTTGATTTAGTTATTGATTGTGGTTGTTTAAGAGTTTGGGTGAATGTTGGATATCTTGTTGAGAGTATTGCGGGATTCTGATTTATATTGTTTTGCAGAAAAGAATAATGGAATACATTGATCAAGGTAGAGGGAGAGGCCGAGGCCGAGGCAGAGGCCGAGGCAGAGGCAGAGGAAGAGGTCAGAGAGGTCGAGGGCGTGGGAGAGCTATCCCACAACCGAATTATGAAGAACCACATTGGGAGGAAGTTCCTGCAAACCAGGAATATGAGGAGCTAGAAATTTTATCTGATGATGAGGATGCTGCAGGACAGCACGGACCACTTCCGCCACCTCAAGGAAACATACCGGAAATTCCATCTGTTATGTGGGTGGAGACTTTTAGGAAACAGCACCCACCAACCTTCGATGGGACTGGAGGACCTTCAGCAGCAGAGGATTGGATTCGTGAGCTTGAAAAGATATTCAAGCACATGAGATGCTCGGAGGATGAAAAGATAAACTGTATGTCCTACCAGCTCAAGGGAAAAGCAGATAGATGGTGGGAGACTTACGTTAAATCTATTGCACCAGAGGAAAGGGACAATATTAGCTGGGAGAGGTTTAAGGAAGCATTCCTTGAGAAGTACGTTCCGAGGCAGTACAGAAAGGAGAGGGCGGTGGAATTCTTTCTTTTCGAGCAAGGAAAGCTAACGGTGGAGGAGTACGACACTAAGTTTGGTGAGCTACTCCAGATGGCACCACACTTGGCGGACACACCGCAGAAAATGGCTGATAAATTTAGAGATGGTCTGTGTGAGGAGATTCGCACCCAACTGGCGACCATGAAAGGGTTGAGCTACCAAGAGTTGCTGAGCCACGCCTTGGACATTGAAGCATCCAAAAATATGAAAAAGATGCCAGAGTGGGGAGCGCAGGAGGCGCAGGCTTCAAGTTCGAATCAGAAGAGGAAGTTTGAGGAGCCGCCAAGGCATTTTGTTCAAGGTCAAGGCAATCAGAAACGCCACGACCAAGGCAGGCCGCAGAATTTTCAAGGGAGGCCAGACCATCAGAACTTTCAGAGGTTTAACCCTCATCAGGCTCAGAGGCGGGATCAGGCAGGACCGCAGAACTGCCAAAGGTGTGGCAGAAGACATGCTGGATTTTGTAAAGGAAATGCAGGCAGATGCTTCAACTGCGGAGGGCAAGGTCATTATGCAAACAGCTGCCCTACACCGCCAGCTCAGGGAGGCAATCGCCAGAACTTGCAGAGACCTGCCAACCAATATCTGAGGGCTATCCGAGGACAGCGTCAGCCGTGGAGAGGCAATGCTGGAAACAGAAGAGGTGGTAGGCAAGGTAATCAAGCCCCACCTATAAATCAAGAAAGAAACCAGCAAGGTGGCGACGGTCAACCGAGGAGAGCTAGAGCCTATGCTTTGGATGGAAATCAGGATGATGGCAATCTAGCAGGTATGGGATGCATTAATGACAAGCCTATTATGGTACTATTTGATACTGGAGCATCGCATACATTCATTTCATCTGCATGTGTTGAGGCATTAGAACTTAAAGTAGAGAAAAACAGTCAGGACTTGAACGTAGCAATACCTTCAGGAGAAACAACTACTTCTACTTTAGTGTGCCGAGACTTGAGAATCAAGATGAACGAGAATGAAATTCAAGTAGCCGAGCTGAATGTTTTGGATATTCATGATGTCGATGTAATCCTAGGAATGGATTGGCTGTCGGAGAATAAAGCGACAATTTTGTGTCATGAGAGAAGAGTAATCATTCCACAACTAGGGAATGAAGAAGCTTCCGTACATGAATTTAAGAAGAGGCAGAGAGTACCTGTAATCTCTGCAATTCAGGCAACGAAGCTGTTGCGGAAAATCGGAAACCAAGCTTTTCTAGTGTATTTGGAGGGAGAAGAGAAACCAGAACTAACAGTACATGATTTGCCGATAGTGAGGGAATTCGAGGACGTGTTTCCGAAGGAACTACCAGGATTGCCGCCAGATAGGCAGGTAGAATTTACGATTGATCTAGAACCAGGTGCGGCACCGATTTCTAAAGCACCGTACCGCATGGCCCCGAAAAAATTGCAAGAGTTAAAGGTCCAGCTACAAGAGTTGTTGGACATGGGTTACATCAGGCCAAGCGTGTCACCATGGGGTGCACCGATTCTATTCATTAAGAAGAAGGATGGATCAATGCGTATGTGCATTGACTACAGGGAGCTGAATAAGTTGACATTGAAGAACAGATACCCATTACCGAGGATCAATGATATTTTTTATCAGCTCATGGGAGCGAAGGTGTTTTCTAAGATTGATCTTCGATCAGGGTACCATCAGTTAAAGATTCGGAAGGAGGACATTCCGAAGACAGCGTTCAGAACTAGATACGGTCACTACGAGTTTGTAGTAATGCCGTTTGGACGCACGAATGCTCCTGCAGTATTCATGGACTTAATGAACCGAGTATTCCATCCGTATCTTGATAACTTTGTGTTGGTGTTCATAGACGACATTTTGATATACTCGAAGAGCGAAGCAGAGCATGAACAACATCTGAGAACAATTTTGCAGACCCTGAGAGACGAGAAGTTGTACGCCAAATTCAGTAAGTGTGAATTCTGGCTAAGAGAAGTGACATTCTTGGGTCACATCGTTTCGGCAGACGGAATCAAGGTAGATCCAGCCAAGATTCAAACAGTAATGGACTGGAAATCACCAACTACGCCCAACGAGATTCGTAGTTTTCTGGGTTTAGCAAGTTATTACAGAAGATTCATCGAGGGCTTCTCGAAGATTGTGAAGCCGATGACCCAGTTACTACAGAAGAATGTGAAGTTTGAGTGGTCAGAGGAGTGTGAGGAGAGCTTCCAGAAATTGAAGCAATTGTTAACAACTGCGCCAGTTCTAGCAGTGTCGGAGTCAAATAAGAATTTTGAGGTTTATGACGATGCATCTAAGAACGGGCTAGGTTGTGTATTGATGCAAGATGGAAAGGTGATAGCATATGCGTCAAGACAGTTAAGACCGCATGAAGTGAATTATCCAACTCATGATTTGGAGTTAGCGGCCGTAATTCACGCGTTAAAGATCTGGAGACACTATCTCTGTGGAGTGAAGTGCGCCATATTCACTGATCACAAAAGTTTGAAGTATTTCTTCGAACAAAAGAATTTGAATATGAGGCAGAGGAGATGGTTAGAGCTCGTGAATGATTACGACTTGATGATCAATTATCACCCGGGTAAGGCGAATTCAGTAGCAGATGCCTTGAGCAGGAAAGGAGAAGCTCAGTTAGGCTGTATGCTTACAAGAGAGAGTAGTTTGATCAGAGAGTTTGAAAAGCTCAGTCTAGAAGTAATATCACCCTCAGAGAGGAAGAGGTGTGATTTGGTTGCACTGATAGTAATGCCAGATTTGAAAGAGAGAATCGTGGAGGCACAAAAAGGAGACGCAGAGATTGAGAAACTGCGTCAGAAGCTGAAAGTTAGACCAGTGGGAGAGTATCAGGAAGCAGAGGACAGTGCACTATTATTCAGAGACCGAATCTTAGTGCCAAACAATGAGGAGTTGAGGAATGAAATTTTGAGTGAGGCACATGATACGCCGTATACCGCTCACTCAAGAAGTACTAAAATGTATCAAGATCTGAAAACCAAGTACTGGTGGGACGGTATGAAGAAGGATGTAGCTTTGTATGTGGAGAAATGCTTGATATGCCAGCAAGTCAAGGCATTACATCAACGGCCGTATGGGAAATTACAGTCGTTAGACATTCCTGAATGGAAATGGGAACATATCACCATGGATTTTGTGACAGGATTGCCGAGGTCACAGAAAGGAAATACGGTGATATGGGTTGTTGTGGATCGTCTAACAAAGAGTGCTCACTTTTTACCAATTAAGGTGAACTATGGGTCAGACAAGCTAGCTCAGATTTATGTCCGAGAGATAGTCAGACTGCACGGAGTGCCAAAATCTATTACGTCTGACAGAGATGCAAAGTTTACATCTCTATTTTGGATGAGTTTACAACAAGAGTTAGGGACTCGCCTAAATTTTAGCACGGCGTTTCACCCTCAATCGGATGGTCAGTCTGAGAGAACTATCCAAACTCTCGAGGATATGCTGAGAACAGTGGTGTTAGACCGAGGAAGCGGTTGGGAGCCAATTTTGCCTCTAATCGAGTTTGCTTATAACAATAGTTATCAGGCAACCATCGGAATGGCTCCTTATGAGGCTTTATATGGGAGAAAGTGCCGTTCGCCTCTGTATTGGGATGAGGTAGGAGAACGGAAAGTAATTGGACCGGATGCTGTGAGCGAGATGATAACAATAGTTCGACAGATCCGAGAGAGGATCAGAGAAGCACAGAGTAGACAGAAGTCTTATGCCGACTCTAGGAGGGCAGAGTTGTGTTTCGAGGTTGGGGATAAGGTGTGTTGGGATATTTGGCTAAGTTTCCTTTCCCCAGTAGCTACTTGTTTAGATTCTAGTTTTGGTGTTTTGGTGGATCAAATCCAAAGTCCTACCAGCGTCAGTTGTCTCTAGATAGCTCTAGTTCTCAAATGTAAAGTCCTGTTCACCAGCATGACAAGTGCTTACCACTGGTACTGTTCACCAGTTGGAAAAGCTTCATCAGGTGGCGGCTGACAAAGACTCATGCTGACACTGTTCACCAGCATGAGAAAGAGCTAATGACTGGCTACTGTTCACCAGTTGTGAAGGTTTTCATCAGCAGGCGGCTGACAAACCTTACCAGCAGAATACGTGTTCTCACTGACACTATTCACCAGCGGTGAAGCCACCAGTCATGGGAGATTCCAAGAGTTAACATCAGACATATTGGTAGACTTAGATTGTGCCAGCGCAAGTCACCAGCAGAGACTGCCAGCACAAGATCACCAGAATGATCTACCAGTCGGATGTTACCAGCAGAATTCCAGATTC
>JAPKLW010000167.1:630768-761721 GCA_026898455.1 Plectranthus barbatus
ACATTTTCCGCTGCTAAGTTATACCCTGATAATCCGGGACCAACAAGGTGTTCCTCAAAGTTTCACCCTCCAGGAGAATAGTGCGCTTCGGGGTAAAAGGCAAGTTGAGACCGCGCTACGTGGGACCATACGAGATACTAGAGCGCATTGGTCCAGTGTCGTATAGATTGGCATTACCCCCGAGCATGAGTAATATCCATAATGTGTTTCACGTGTCTCAGTTGAGAAAATACGTTTATGATCCGAAGCATGTGATTCGCCAAGAAGAAATAATTTTGAGCCCAGATCTACGATACGAGGAAAAGCCAGAGGCCATACTAGACAGAAAGATTCAGGAGCTCCGAAATAAGTCAATTCCGCTCATTAAAGTGCTTTGGAGCCATCATGGGCGTGAGGAAGCGACGTGGGAGCTTGAGGAAAAGATGAAAGAGAGATATCCCGAGCTTTTTGAAGCTTTGTAATTTTCGGGACGAAAATTTTTATAAGGGTGAGGGGATGTAATACCCCGTGTATTAATTTGATTTTGTACGAATTATTTCGGAATTTATAAAATAAGAGCTTCTTGATTTAATACTTGAAGTTAATTATTGGAGAAATTATATACATAGATATGTATGTATAGATATAATTATAATACATACATATATAGAATTATATTACAACAATTCTACCTTATATTATAATTCTAGAGAGAGAAACCCCCAAAACCCTCCCCACACACAAAACCCGTCAGCGACCTTCCGGAGAGAATTCCGGCCAACTTCGGCGACAATCCGGCAAACCATCACCACCATCAGAAACCTCTCGTCTCAAGCTTCGATTTGAGTATTCGTGGGCTCCGAGAGGACGAGTAACAACCGAGATATTGAAGAGAGAAGTTGAGGTGGGTGTGTAGTGCGTTTTTGAATTATCTTTGATTTAAATCTTGTTTTTCCGGCTGAGTTTCGACGTTTTGATGTTATATTCGTATTCCCCATCGTGTAGGGAGCATTCGAACGCTGAGAAAACCTTGTTTGGACGCCGGAAAACCACGACCGCCGCCGTGTGTGGAGGAACTCCGGCGAGGTAGATTCTTGTCCTCGTTTTTCATCGAATTTTCATGATTAGAGGCCATATTTGTGTTCTAGGATGTCTAGGGAGTCGATTGGTGTTATTGCATGTAAGATTGGACGGATAAATTGCAAGAAAACGCGAGTTGCGGGCCTGGAAACGGCGAGTTCGTCGGAGAAGACGACTCGTCCCGAACGGGATGGGTCGGTCCCGCTCGGGACGAGTCTCGAACGGGAAAAAGGCATGAGCAGGGACTCCATCCCGTTCGGGATGGCCCTCGGCCAGATAGAAAAATGTTCGTCGTCCATCCTGTTCGGGACGGACGAATTCCGTTCGGGATAGGCTTCGACCTTAAGGGTTAAAACATGATTTTAAGTTGATTTTCACTCCATATTGAGTCAATTTAATCCCTAAGTTTAATATATGAAATGGGATGCATGTTAAGCATGAGAATATGTTGTGATAAGTGTGTGAGTTGCATAGCAATGTTTCATATATAACTGTATATTTTCGGGCATGTTTCTCATTGGGTACAAAAGTACTCAGCCCCTCGCGTTATTTCTAAAACGTGCAGGTTAAGCAGCACGGATGGGAGTTGCGGGGTGTAAGCGGGTGAAGTGAGAAGGTTTTGAAAGAATAACAGATCATGTGACATGTATCTCCATATACATGTCACCATCACGCTACACACACTGCTGCACCACTCTCTGAACTTCCCTTCCCTTTTGAATTGTTAAACATTTGATCATTATTACTAAACTGACTCGAAGTACAATTTCTTTTACTGTTTTATTTTCTTATCACTTATAATGAAGTCTTCCGCTTTAAATTCTTGAAATGTGTTTGGTAAAACCTGAAACATCAATGTAACGTGGCCCCAAATTGGGAAGGTTAGTTGGGGGCGTTACATTATCTCTTTCAATTGCTTGTGTGATGTGGATTGATGAACCTAGATTGTGATGAATCTTGTGAGGCATTTCACTTTTAATTGCTTGAGATTTCTTTCTTCTTTTCTTCGATTGAGGACAATCTAATATTCAAGTTTGGGGGGTTTGATAAGCTCATATTTATACTCACTTATCTATATTTTTCTCCATTGTTTCAAGTAAATTTTATTATGTTTTTACTTATTTCTGTGCATGAGTCTATTTTGGAGGGTGTTATGCCTTTGATGGGTGATTTATGCAGGTTTTAGGCCAAATTCATTGGAAACCCGTACCGAAAGCAGATGATGTTCAAAGGAATAATCACGAATTCTTCCACACGTGGAATCCGAGCTGATGGAGCATGGAAATAGAAATATCTTTAAATTAGCTTTGCAACGCAACTGAAATTGGGTCAATCGGAGTTCGGGAGCAAAAGTTATGGCCAAAACCGTGAGACTGCGCAGACAGAGGTTTTTGTGTCGAGAGACAGGATTTGTGTCGAGAGACAGGATTTGTGTCGACCGAAACAGAGGTCAAAACTCCGGAGACTTGTGATCTGCAATCCTGTTGACCGACAGGATTTGTGTCGATCGACACGGAGGCCCGAAAAGGCTGTTTTGGGCCTGTTTTGGCAGTTTTTGCTATTTTTACCCAATATTCAAATTAGGTCTTCTTTCCCCTCTATAAATATGAACTCTTAGGCACGAAAATTATACAGTTTTTCCTTGGATTTTACATTGAGTTTTGGAGTTTTTCAAGACATTGAAGGTTCCTTTTCATTTGTAAGTTCATTAATTAAATGTTTCTTTATTTTCTAGTCATGATTTGTGGCTAGAACCCTAAACAGGTTCTAGGGTTATGATTTCTTTTCTGATGCATGTCTAATTGATATCAACTCATATAGCATGGTTTAATTTTCTAATTTAATTTTTTAATCTAGATTAAAAGAAGGACCGAGAGGTGAATTGAGATCTAGGTTTATAGTTAATAATTGATGGATCGAGAGATGAAAATTATTAACAGGAAGAGAGAATTAATTGTGTTTGTTTTCTGTCTCAAAAGGAAGAAACCTACATAGGAATAATTAGATAATTATGAGATTGATTAATTTGGTGTTCTTGAGACCGAGAGGAGATAGTCACTAATTAATAATCTAGGATTTAATTGCCTGACCAAGGAATTTAATCCACAAAAACCTATGTTTTCCCCATTGCTGAGTTGATTGAAATTGCATGTTGATGATTAGATTATCTGCCCTAGGATCTGTGCTTTTCTTTATTGTTTTTAAAACCCTTTATTTTCTGCATTGTCATCTTTAAATTACAAAACCAAATCCCCTTTTCAAATTCCTCAAACTTCTATGTCCTAGAAATCTTAGCTAACTTTGGATTTATCGTTGCACAGTCCCTGTGGGATCGACCACCTACGGGTGTAAAAAATTATTATTTGCTCGCTGCTTTCTGTAGTTATCATGAGGTTCTTCCGGAGTTTACAAATTTTCTGACTTGATTCTAATTGCTTGTGTAAAGTGGATATTTCATTCTTGGATTGTGATGAATCTTGTGAGGTATTACGTACTTGTATTTCATGAACATGAGATTTATTCTTTTCTTTTGATTAAGGACAATCAAATATTCAAGTTTGGGGGACTGATGAGTTCATATTTTCACTCACATTTGATTTGATTAATTAGTTGATTTCATTATGTTTTTGTTTATTTCCTGAGTCTATCGAGAGTGGTTTTATGCTTGGCAGGGTAAGCTCTTGCAGGTTTGAGGCTAAATTCTTTGGAAACTCGTACCGACAGTAGCAGATGTTCAAAGAAATAGTCACTACATTTTCCGTGTATGGAATTTAATCTAATGGATCATGGCTGTGGAAAGATCTTTGAGTTAGCTTTCCAATGCAAGTGGAATCAGGTCAATTAGAGTTTGGGAGCAAAAGCTATGGCCAAAACCGTGAGACTGCGCAAGTGAAGGATTTCTGGCAAAGCCTCTGTATCAACAGACAGGCTGGGTAACGATCGACACGGCTGTGTCGACAGACAGGCCGGGTGTCGATCAACACATGGGTCAATTATGCTCGAAAACACGATTTTACAAGTTTTTGGGCGAGATTTGGTGGGAATAAAAGACATGGATCAACTTGGAAGCCTTGAAGACCCAAAAAGGAAGATTCATGTAAAATAGAACATTAAGATTAAGATTTACATCAATTCTAATATTATTCCTTATAGGATCTTTCCATGTAAAGCCTACACAACTCTATAAATACCCCTCTAGATCAGTTTATTCATTGAACCTCCCTTTGGGGAATTAGTCCCACAATCTTTTCTTCTCCTTAATTTATGTAGTATTTTAGTCTTTAGTTTTTATTTTAGTACTTTAATTTACGCACTTTAGAATTCCTCTTTGATTTTATTAATGCAATTTACTTTTCATTTAATTATGTCTCTTTATTTTATTATGTCTAGTTAATTTTCCTAGCCGATTCTAGGGTGTGTGCAACTATTTTAGATGCATGTTTGATTAATTAATTTATTGTTGATGGTTTGTAATTCCTATTTTATTTTATAATTCTAAATTAATTGAAGGACCGAAAGGTGGAGATTGATTTAGATGTCTAGCTATTGATTGAAGGACCGAGAGATGAATATGATAGTAGGATTAGGAATGCATAATGCGATGTGTACTGTCGGACCAAGAAGTACTAGATTGTAGGGACTTAAATATGTTGATCTTATGAGATTGATTAATAGGTGTTCTTGAGACTGAGAGAAGATAGGCACTTATTATTAATCTAGTTATTATTTGCCAGGCCAAGGAAATTATAACATTTTTCTGATATTTGACATGCTGCATGAATATGATTGGTTGTTTATTTGCATGTCATCCAGAGTAGAAGTTCAACCATAGGATCTGTATTATCCTTTATTTGCTTTAAATCTTTATTTTCATTTTACAAAAATCCCACATCTATTTTCTGATTGCTCAAATAATTTATCCAAAAACTATGTGTTAGTACACGAGTTTATTTCCCTACATCATTCTTTGTGAGGTCGACATCCGAGTTATGAATCTATTCGGTATTAAATAGAGTTTGATCCTGTTACTAGTTTGTTTTGAGGATTGCTGGATTGAGTTTTATTGACTCAAACAATGAACCAAGAACTATGGCTAGTAAATGGGATAATCTCGTTATTCTTTTCCTTATGGGTTTGTCAACTTATGGTTTTATAAATTTATTTGGCCACTGTATTGCAAGTAATCTGGTAGAAATATTAGTAATCAAATTGGCGCCGTTGTCGGGGAATGATAGATGTAGACTTGTTACTAATTCTATTGGAGGATTATTGATTTGAGTTGTATTCTAATTTTCATATTTTCTTATTTCCGGTATTAAAAAAATCAAGAGGCCTCTGTATTGATCGATACACTGGGTTTTGATCGACACAGAGGAGTCAACAGAAACATACTTCGACTCAAGAGCGGGGTCGACAAGAAGGCTCTATGTTGATTGACATGCCACACATCGATCTACACGGAGTGCTAGTTGCTGAAAAAGTCAACGTCGAGCGATTCTAACCCTCCGGAGGATAAAAAGTTGATGGCTGAGATCAATTGTCAAGTATTGTTCCTACTCTAGTCTAATTTTTAAATTCTTTCCTCTCTTGGAAATAAGATTGAAGGAATATGGACAAGTGTGGAACCTTTTATCGTTTTATTATGCTTCCTTTTTAATTCATATTTTTATTTTCGAAGTTTTGTTTCTTGTGTTATTTTTAAAAAAAAATTGGAACTGTTTGTTTCGACCGACACACCTGGTGTCAGTTGACACGAAGGAGTCGACATAGCCACATCAATCCAGTCATAAGAGATCGACACGAGAAGGTTATATCGATCGACACATTGGGTGTCGGTCGACATGGAGGAGTCGACAGAGCTGTATGTCGAGCTAGCCTAAGGCTCGACATGGGAGATCTATGTCGATCGACATGCATAGTTTCGATCGACATGGAATACAAAATCCTTGCATCTGGTGGCAATCGAAAGAGAAGGAAAGATGGAGATAAAAAGTCAACGTCTGAGGTTGACCATGAGATTTCAATGTAAGTTTTTCAAACTTTGTCTGATTTTCAAACATTTTCCGCTCTTCGAGTCAAATAAGTTTGTGTGAATGTGGAAAAGTGTTTGAAACTTTTCTTCCTTTTATTAAATTATGCATTCCGTATTTAAATTTTTGCATATTAGTTTTTAATTTAAATTTCAGCCTAGTCAAAAATTTTCAAACCTTTTTTAGTTGGGTTTTTTTTAACATTGTCTCTTTTTAACAAGATAATGCGATATTTTCTTGATCTTTTGATGGTTTGAGTCGATTGTAATTGTGATTGAAGTAGCCTATGAATGTAGAATACCGCATGAAGAGTTGATTTTTTGAAACTTGCACTTGCATGATATATTAGGTTGGATTTTATGTTTACAATGGGAGAACAAAATTAAACCCAAGTGAGATTTTGAGCCTTATATTTGTTCATGTGAGATTCACATGTATGTTTTTATTTCTCTAGAACTTGCTTATTTTCTGTTTCGAGGCTGCATTGTGTGCACAAGGATAGAAAACAATTTTAGGCCATCTTTGTTAGCCAGTTTATCCTAAACACTGTCCTTCACTAAAGTTTATCTCTAGTTAGCCACTTTGAGCTTGTACATTTTTCTTTCCTTGTCTATAAGCTTAAGAAAAGTATTGGTTGCACTCAAGTCATGAGTTGTGGAGAATAAGGGGTAGATTGATTTATATTGTTCATGATTGGCCTTTGAGTCCTCGGTTTTCTTTTCATGTCCATGAGTTAAGGAAAGTTTGGGTTTCTTCTTGTCTATGAGATGAGGTGAAAATTTATGGACAATAGTTGCTATGTGGAAAGATATATATGAAAATAGTGGTGAATAAAGATGTGTGGTTGTTTAGTTCGAAAGAAAATTATAATTCTCATTAGCTCCCTACACAAAAGAAACATTCATAAGAGCATAAGAGATTAAAAAAGAGCAATGAAAAAAAAAAGAAAAAAGTGAAGGAAGAACTTGATTGATAAATCTAAGGAGATGTGGTGGATGAATTGAGTTCGCCACTTGATGGATATTAGTCACTTGACCATAATTCCCAACCTTGTCACAAAAAGCCTACGTTACAACTCAATCAAAGTCCTTTCTGATTCTTGACTTGTATGCACAATCGAACAGTGGAGATTTTTAGAAATTTTGCAAGCATGTGGTAGAAATTTATGCATACATGTTGTGAGTGCTTTCATTGAAAACCCAAACAATTGTGTGATGAGCGAAACACTTCATTGTGAGGTTCTTCCGGAGTTTACAAATTTTCTGACTTGATTCTAATTGCTTGTGTAAAGTGGATATTTCATTCTTAGATTGTGATGGAAAAACAACGGTTAAAGTTTTTATCACTTTGCCATTTTCATCCACTCTCAAATCCTTCAAACCTTCATATTTCCTGAAATACTCTCAAACATTCAAGTCCCTCGGTAAACATTCCTTCATTGATTGCCAATTATCATCTCATATCATGGCACTGAAGAAATCTACCAAAACACCTCAAAAGCTAGCTGGAGATACTTCCACTTCAGGGCGAGGAGAAGAACAACCACATGTTGTATACATTGATCGCCCTTACAGTCAGGTTATGAAACTATTTCATTCTGATCCGGAGAAGTTATCACCAGAGCAGAGGAGGGCGGATCAAGTTACAAAAGAGAAGATTCTCAATGTGGCTGATGTGGAAAAGGCATGTCTAGATGTTCTCCTCGCTTGTAAACTTACTAAGGAGAAGATAGTCTACTATATGAGGGCTAGACCAAGGAGATTCCATCCTTTCATGGTTGTTGAGTTATACGCTAATGTTGTAGTGGATAAAGACAAAAAGTTTTTCACTACAGAGGTGGTTGGAACTGAGATCCTGGTAACACCCTTGTTACTCAAAGAGGTGTTCAGGTTGAGGAATCGAGGAACCAAAGTTCATCTATATCGATAGGGGGTAGATAACCAGAAACTTCGAGAGATCATGGAGGGATACTGGACTAACTAGAAGCTTGATGACATATCACTCCATGGAAAATGAATCACAAAACCAACGAGCTTGATCCTTTCTATAAATTCCTCGCCGACGTTATTATCGGGATGTTGCAGTGCGAGATGGGCTCATTTTCTGAGATGAGCCAAAAGAAGTACTCACTTCTAATGGCCATCGATGACAAAGTTCATGGGGACTGGGCCGAGTTCCTATTTGAACGGTTATTAGACTATGTGGGCAGGAAGTCTACGATTGAGGAGACGGGGCAATTTGCCACAGGTGTAGGCTTCGGCCTTAAAGTCAGTTATCTGCTGGAGAAATTGTTGTCAGCTATGGATGATGGAGAGCTTATGATGCCCACTTACTTCATCCCTACCAAGTCTAAGGTGGGTGAGCCCAATGATTCTGAGGATGATGATGAAGATGATGATGGTGGTGATGGTGGAATTAAGCCAGTAGAGGAGACTGCGGCTCAGCAGGAGGAGAGCCTGCAGAAGGTCATGGAAGACCTCCCCCAAATTGACCAAGCTTGGGGAGGATCCGACCGAGGAACAGCCTAAGAAGAAGAAGAAGAAGAAGAAGAAGAAGCTGAGAAAGCAGTTTGGTGATGAGGAGACATCCCAGGCAATTCAAGGACCTGTTCCATTCGAGGGAAGGATCACTATCGATATTCCTATCTCAAGGAAACCTCGAACTGAGGTTGTTCGTCCTTTGAAGAGAGAGCAAAGAGAGGAGGAGGTTGTAGGCAAGGGAAAGTAGAAGGTGGGAGAATCCTCAACAAGGCGCAAGCTTGACTTTCAGGAGCCTGAGGTGGAGATCCCTCAAAATATCAATGTTCCATTCCTCTCAGGGACTCCTGAAGCAACAATGTTTGAAGATCTCTACCAGGAAGCTCAGGGTGCTGACCAACACCCTGAATGTCAGTATGAGCAGCCAGAGCAGCCTGAGGTAGAAGTGATGGTTGAAGGAGACATCCTTGAGCGAGCGACCGACCCAGTACAACCGGCAAAAGGAGGTGAAGAAAAGGAAGCAGAGGAAGCTTTTGCTGATTCTGAAGAAGTAGATGAGAAGATTGAGGTAGAACAACTTCACCATAAGACTGAACAACCAGAGATAGACATTGTAATCCATGCTGAGGAAGTTGTTTTGGAGATTGCTCGTAAAGCAGCCGAGCAAGACATGAAGGGCCAGGAGGAACAAGGAGGAAATGAGCAGGTGACCACCCCGGCAAAACTGGCAAAGCAGGAGAAGGAGACTGAGAAGGAGTCTAAGCCAGAAGCTGAGAAGCAGCCTGAACCAGAGCCGGAGCTGGAGCAAGAGAGGGTGCAGGACCAGGAGATGGAGGAAGTGCAGGATCAAGAGGCTGAGCAAGAGGAGACCTCCACCCGAACTGAGTCTACAACTCAGTTTCAGCCTGAGTCAGCACATGCTGAGGGTTCTCGAAGAGGTAAGGATAGAGATGATGCCATGAGCATTTCATCAGATTAGTCTACATTCTCTATCTACTCTCCAATGACAATGAAGTGCGTCGTTTCTAATTGGAAGAGGAATTTGACTTTGAAATAGACATGCACAGAGTCTGAAGACGCCACCCTAGGGACGCTAGGAGGGAGAAGGAGCTACACAAGGAGCCCAGTCAGATCTCTAAATACAAAATTCCCTTCAATGGACTACCCCATCCTGAGTCTACCTCTCTGCGACTCAGGAGCTTGTGTTCACCTATAGAGAAGACTGACACAGGGAATGTCAAGCTTATCTCCTCGGTGGCCGAAATTTCTAAAAGGATAGAGCGACGGGTCACTGAAGAAATAAACTTGCTCTATCCTGACATCTTGCTCGAGAATACCATCCCTTGTGATGTACTGAGAAGGGAGTTCAAAAGGTGGAGAAGGTTCGACCTAGCCAAGCATGAACTCAATGCTGAAGATCTTTCTATCATGATGGCTAGGTTGGGGCTAACCTTTTGGAGGTCTAAAGAGGCCTGAGCAAATGAGTGGAGTTCTCATACAGAAAGCTGGCAGATGACTAATGGATCGATAAGGCTGAGGATGCTGGCAATCCGCGCTTACAGAGCTGGAACTTCTAATGCACTCAACTTTTAATTGGATGCTCACAAATTGCCATCTCATAATTTTCAGTTTGTCCCTGAAGGACCCATCTCTGCCATCCCTATCTCTCAGGTACATCCTTCAACTTTTGAAACCCCCATATTTGCTGAGATAGAGGGAGAGTCAGCTCAAGAGCCAACTCTGGAAGGTTATCGCCATCTCATAGCTACTAGGAGAGATAAGGTGGCAAAACTAACTGAGCAACTCCAGAGGATGGAAAGAGAGGTTGAGCATATCAAGGAGGATCTTGCTAATGCGTAGAGGGAATCGGAAAATGCTGAGGAGGAGAGCAAGCAGTTGGAACAAGCTTTGTCCCTATCTACCAAACTGACAATTCAAGAGGCGGTCGTGCAGATAGTCCAAATCATATATGTTATACATACTGGTAGGCGAAGTTTGGTCAATGCTGCGAGAATGATCAAAGTAAGGGATGTAATCTTCCGACAGATGGAGATTGATTGCATGAAAAAAGAGGACTATCTTGCTAGAGCACTGAAAGAATTTGAGCTCAAGGCTAAAGAGGAAGAAGAAAGGAGAATCCTAGAGGCCAAGCTGTAACGCAAAGCCGATGAAGAAGCTCGCTTACAACAAGATGCTGAACAGAGAAGAAGAGAAGAAGAAGCGGAGCTTCTGAGGTAACAAGCAGAGGCTGAACATAAAAGATTGACTGAAGAATAACAGATTAGAAGAGAAGATGAGAGGCGCAAGGCTGCTTAAGAGCTTGTCAGGCTTGATGAAGAAAGAGCCCGACTTCTTGTTGTGGTTTCTGTGGTGCCTGAGTCCTCCATGCAAGTTTCAGGTGGAGATTCTGCACCTTTGGCCATGATGACTCAAATGCAAGTTCAATTCTAAAATCATCTAAATGAGCTCACGACAAGGTTTGAGCAGGAGAAAGGTGAAACTTCCGAGACCCTAACTTATGTAAAGTCCACTATCTCAACCCTTCTTGAAATTATCACAAAGGGAGAAGATCAGAAGCATAAAGAAAAGACATAGCAGTGTCTGAGAGAAGAAGTGTTAGGTATGGACCTTTAAATTGATGTTTTGATGTGTCAAAACTATGTACCAAAGTCTAGGCCTTAGAGTTATTACCTCATGTAATCCTTGTATAGGATGATCGAGTTGTAATAGTCTAGGAGAAGAAAACTGTCGAAAACTGTGGAACAGTTTTTAAAGTGGAAGTCGTCCAGACAAGAAAACTATCAAGGATAATGGACGAGAAAACTGTGCAGTGAACGTGAAAAACTCTGCAGATAATTTTTCAACTGTCAAGGAGCGTATAGCAAAGAAAACTGTGGACACAGTTTTCATAAAGAAACTGTCAAGAGGCGCTCACAGTTTCAGACCAGGACAGTTTCACGTCAGAGAAACACGGGAAAAGCAAGATGTCGAACATTCAAGACTCAATAATAAGGAACAAAGATACACTCAGTTATGACTGGAGTACAATGTTGTTCGAGTCTGACACAACAAGTACAAACTGCCCCTGCCAAAAGCATGGCAGTGATTCAGAAAAGGCAGAGGAGCAGATCTATTTTACAGTTAAGGATGGACACTGATTGGACATCCTTTGAAATGTCTCTACCGGCTATTTTCAAATCTCCAACTATAAATAGCAGAAGGATCAGAGAGACACGTTACGAAAAACAACGCAACAATTTATGAATAATGACTTACGACCAACATACACCTGAAGAACGCTAATAAACTCTGCCAAGTTTAAAGCTAAAAGCATTAAAAGCTCTCGAGCATGAAGGCATTAACTCTATGGTTAATTTATTGATGACGAGGTTTTATTGCTTAAGGAATCTTCAGAGATTCACCGTGTGACCTTTGTGTACACGAGGATTAAGTCTTTTGACTTATTCTATATTTCTAGGTGTTCTTACTTTTCAAGTGATAACACAACAGCCTGATTCTCTAAGGAGAAGAAGGTTATTACGGTCTTTTTCCAACCAGCATACGTTCTGGGAAGAACTCAACCATCCACCCACCGGAGAAGGATAAGAGAGGTTTGTCCTTAATCTATTTCCGACGACTGCCAGTTCTGAGAAGACATCAAGGTGTCACCTGGCTTCGAGGAACTGAAAAAGGAGTGAAGAACAACTGCCTGGGCGAGTGATCTATTCTGTTGTAGACAGTGGTCTCTACAGCATTTGGCTATAGATCATGAGGATTGTATCTTCATTACTTAGTGAATTTCCGGATTAATTTCCGAAGAGTGGACGCAGGACTTAAGGCTCCGAACCACTATAAATATCCTGCATCATTTACAATTTTATTTACTTTATGCTCCATACAGATTTCAGTTGTGTTTTGAAACCTTCAACACTTCTCTGAAAGTGTTGAAGTGTATAATTGTTGATTGTGTATAACTGTAAACTAGTTACCTAAAACTGCTGGCTAACACAAATTATCATTTTAAAACTGTTGTTTAAAACAGAGTCGTTAGTTAAAACTGAACTGTCCGTGTTAAGAGTGCAAATAATTGTTCTTATACTTCCGCTGCACTTTATACGTACTCTGATTTGGGACCAACAAGAAGCAAAAGAGAAGAGGAGGCAAGAGCAGCACAACATGCTTCTGGAGCTTTTCTCAAAGCTGAGTGGTTCAAAGCCTTCATCATCAGAGCCTCCTCCTCCATAAATTCGACGGTACTGAGTTTTTGGCTTACAAGTTTTAGTTTTCTGACTATCATTGTACATGTATTATTCTCTATCATCAATGAAAGTCTGGTAACTGAATCTTGGACAATCTCTCATTGTCTATCTCTCTCTCTCTCTCTTTCTATGTTTTTTAACCTGGCTGAACTAACTTTTCCAAGTGTGAGTAGCATACTTACATTTCGCTCTATTAGTTTTTGGAGAAATGTCTCTCCAATTCAGGGGAAAGAACAATTAGAGTAGGAAAGAAGTAAGGACACATATACTGAGTAGTGTCGTTGTAAACTCAGTATGTCATGCTTCCTTTTCTTTCTGTCTCTTTTAAGTGGTTTTGACAATATCAAAAATGAGGAAATTGTTAGGAACTAAGTTTTAGTTCCCTCCTTAATTTGATGTTTTGGTATGTCAAAACTTACTTTAACACTAAGTTTCTAGAGTTCTAAATTGTAATCCATGTATAGGATTATCTGGGGTATAATAGAACTTAGGTGCTGAAGACCGAGCAAAGGATTTGCTCGAGATGTGAAGAAGTGTTCGTGCGTGAAACTTGGTTTCACCAAGTATGGCCAAGACCTATAATGAGTTTGGGTACTGAGTATAGTGATTACCATACTAACTTATGATATGGAAAGTCAGTATGGAAGTCTTTCTTCTAAGCACGTAGAACACAAGGCGAACCAAGCTTAGTCAGACTTCAAAGCAATTGGAGGCTAAGTAAAAGTCAGTACAAAGATATCCATACTTGGATTCGTCGGATTGAAACTGAGTTTGACAAAAGTAGGCGGAAAGTACATGAAGTACATATGTTTCAGAGCAGAGCAGAGCAGACTTACCAAAGAATGGGCATGATTAGACGACATTCTTAATGTCTCTAACGATTGGATTTTCGTGTCTAACGGGCGGAATTTCAAACACCCAAGGATTCTCCTATAAATAGGTATGCATTTCAACCGAAAAAGGTTACTAGAACCAACGAACTCTCAAGCCAAAGCTCTGCCAAACTTTCTACTCAAAATCTGTTCTTAACACAAGACTCGAGTTCTCAACTCGAGTTAATCATCCATGCTACGTGGTTCAAAGCACGAGGCTAAGCTTAAAGCTTATGCTATCATCTTGGTGAATATTACTTTTCAAGTAATATTCATATCATTCAGTTTCCACTCTGGAAATCTGATTATCACGGGCATCTAGCCAACAAGCTGAGTTGTGAGAAGAACATTCAAACATCCAACCACCAGGAAGAAGGCTGCAGGGTGCGTCCTCACTTCGACTTGAAGACTGAGCAAGCTTACAAGGAGTTTCCAGACAAGTGACGATAGCAGACCGAAGGACAGAGTGCCAACGGGCTATCCATAGATTGCAGGAAAGATTGTAAACTTATACTCAGTGAATTTCCCGATTAAGTTCGGAAGAGTGGACGTAGAATTTTTAGATGCAAACAACTATAATATCTTGAGTTCTTACTTGCTTACTTTATTTTTTTTTTACCATACTTAGTTTATCAAACTTACTTTGAAACCTACAATACTTAGCTAAGTATTGAAGTGTATTTCTGTGAAACTTAGTTAAGAACTTTTTTCTGAGCTTAAAACTTACTTTGTCAAACCCGAAACTGAGTTTCAGTCAGTTTCGGAGAACAAGTGCATATTATACTTACTTCCGCTGCAATATATTTTACTCTGAGTTCGGGACCAATAAGTGGTATCACACGCCAAAGTTCTTATAGACCAAGGTTGTGTTGAGTCGCTTAGGACCAGATCTATTTCCTTGCACTTGTTTGATTTTTGTGTTTATCAAACTTACTTTGAAACCTTCAAAACTTAGCCAAGTATTGAAGTATATTTCTATGAAACTTAAGAACTTTTCTGAGCTTTAAAATTTACTTTGTCAAACCCTAAACTGAGTTTCGATCAATTTCAAAAAACAAGTATAAATTAAACTTACTTCCGCTACAATATATATTTTATTCTGAGTTCGGGACAACAATAATTCACTCATCCTTAAAAATAAAATTATAAATGAAAATTTTCCTGTCATTTTAATCGACTAATATTGAATACTTCAACGTTTTCATACTCAAATAAAATAAAAAGTGTAGCATGATCTGATTGGGTTGTAGTTTGTCGAACTTGCCACCACACAAATATTTTATTTTAATTTCAATAAAATTATATAATTAAGAGTATAAATCAATTATTGATATCATTATCAATGTCGGCTTAATGGGACCCCATTATTTTATGGATTCAGGCAGTTGTAATTTATATGCTAGGAGTTGACATTAACTGTCTCTTTATATATTTAATTGTCACAATAAAAAAATGTCCCAATCTACCACATAATTTATATATTTATTACAGTTGTTTGTTATAAATAAAAAGAATTTCGAATTTAAATTCTATAACCATAGAATAAAATTTTCCTTAAATGCGATGCTTTTTTTAGGAAGTGTGATTTCGATAAATATAGACTTCGATTAAATTTAAAGCAACATGAAACCAAAATGGAAAGATATTGCATTTGTAACATTCAAGAAGTTATATTTTCAAATATGTTACTGTTAAGATTCAAAATTGTATTCAGATACAAGGCATAAGAGCGAGAGAGAAAAAGCAATAATTACTAGAAAAAATGCAACAATTTATAGTGTGTAGTGTGTACTTTATTATGGGCCTATGAAAGTCCTTATTTATACAAGTAAAAACAATTTTTTTAATTAATAAACAAGAAATTGGATTAATCACATGATTAGTTCAAAAAGATTGTCCATATGCAGAGAAAATCTTGGCGGGCATAACAGTAATTTCAAACTAGATCTCAACCCTTCGATCATTGCTCATTTTTCCTTCACCGGTTCCTTCTTTTGATCCTTCACAATATGTGAGGTGTGGAGAAGGGGCTTCCTTCTACTTCTCTTGCCTTTGGTTGATAATCTTCTTCGTAATGTTTGCCCTTCGAGGAAGATATCTGGCGGAACCATGATAGTGATACTCTTTTACATGATTTTCTTGTTTTATGGTCATTGAGTGTAATTTCCTTCATAGTTTGTGGGTCAATCTTTGATAGGGGGAAACTCAAGCTTTCCCACCTCCTTTAGGAGTGGAGGGACCTGGTTTGTTTCTCCCGTTGTTGAGGAACTCTTTGCAATTGATGGGCTTAAGCCTCTATTTCCATTATTTAAGACATTGTAGGTTCTGATTTTAATACATAATAATTATGAACTTTTGTTAAGAATTATTGATAAAAAATTTGTCTTTATTATGATATTTTGATGTGTCAAATATATTATCGATTAGTGTGTCTCTGACTAGGATTAATCCGAACTTGTAATGTCATGTTTATGAATTATTGAGTTGCAATTCAGAGCTAATCGTGAGCTTGCTTAGAGTTTGCTAGCTGAAATGCTTCACCAGCAAAGGGCCATTACCTTTGGAGGTAGCGGCGTCATCACCATGCAGCTGGTAATTCACCAGTTAGGATCTTACCAACAAGATGTCACCAGCAAAGCCGTTCCCACACCAGCAACATAGAGACACAACTAGCCAAGACAAATGTGTGCTTTTTGAAGTCTAGACTTTAAGTATGGAGAACTTGAAGCCTGCAGTCAATCCTAAATCTTATTTGTCTAAAGAATTAACTAGCGGACATTTCTCAGACTAGCTCGGAGCCGTTCTGACTAAAGCTACAAGTCCACCTGCTCTGACAGCAAAGGACGTTGCAATTCAAGAAAAGTGAGACTTCCGATTGGACGTGTTCCATTTGTCTCACAACGACTTCAAGATTCATGTCTCTCCAATTGACCCTATAAATAGAAGATACATTCAAGTGGAGAAGGTTATTCGTTGAGTGGATAGAAATCTGACGAATCACGAAAGCACCACAACTCTGCTGAATTTCATACTCAAGCACTTAAAGCTTTCAGGTTGTTCTAACAACTTACTTTTCATGTGCATTTTTGGACATGAGGTTATGTGCGTCTAGCAAGAGCTATTACATCAATTTTCTTACTTGCCAAGTAAGAAAACATCTTCGAGTTATCACATCTCTAGTGATAACTACTACGGGTGTATACCGCAAGCTGGCGTTCCAGGAAAGAACTCAAAGTCCCATGACCAACTGGAGATTGAGTGGTGCGCTTCATATTTAAATAAGCGAAGGAGAGCAAAAGACTTGGCATGTGTGCTAGTGGACTGGTGGACGGGGGCATTCACCAACTAGTAACAGTTTGTGCGACATCTTTGTATCTTGAGCTTAGTGATTTCCTGATTGCAAGTCCGAAAAGAGGACGTAGGATGGTTTTGTCTGAATCTCTATAAATCTTCTATTCTTTACTACTTTTTTAAGTTTTGCATTGGAATAAAAACCTAACACATCAAGTGTTGGAGTATATTACTTAAAATTGACTAAGTGGTATAGTGCTCACTAATTAATCCGCTTTTAGAACTCGAGTTGGTGCTAGAACAACCAGCTCGAAAAGTGCAAGCTAGTAAGTTTTCCGTTGTGCATATTTTCGTACTCTAATTTGGGAGCAACAACTTTACATATTTAAACAAATATTCAAACTATAAATTTTGTTTTGAATGAATAACATAAATGAAAGCTTGGTGATAGAAAGTTGATATTTCACCAAAAATTTCAAATAAGATGAGATCATTTTTTTTAAAAAAAAAAGACATATTGATACCCTAATATGTTGTCATTGCATTTATAATTTTTACAAAATATCAATATCCCATTGCTCCTTTTCGTACATTTGAAACAAACGTGCATTCCACTCTTAGAGAGCACATAGAGGGTTTGGATAGAGGCATCAATCGCTTGTTCGGGTTAGTAGGAAGGTTTTAATGTGCGTATTATTACCTATAGTCGTTGAGAACACTTAGAATATAAAAATTCATTGATTGTTCGAATAAAAGAAATTAAAAAAGTAATGATTTAATTTTTAAGGCCTATCATTTGACTTATTTATATTATTAAATAATTTTAAATTTTAAATAATTAATAATATATTTGAAAAAATTAAAATCAACTAAATAATAATTACATAAATGAGGCCGTAAAGAGAATAAGCCAAAAGAGAGGGGTATGGTTGTGAAAACATAGATTTATGCGAATCCGACTTAAAATTCCTCAAGCACTGACAAAGACACTTTGTTGACAAGTTCGTACGTCATTTCTCTCTCCACAACTTCTCCTCCACCAATTTCCATTTCTCACTTTATGGCCTCCCACCATCCCCTTCAGCTCACCGACCTCGACTCCAACGCCGCTGACTCTGTCGCCTCCACCCCTCGCTCCGACTTCCACGACGATTCCGCCATTGCTCCCCACCCCCGCGTCCGTTTCATGTGCAGCTTCGGCGGCAAAATCCTCCCCCGCCCCCACGACAACCAGCTCCGCTACTTCGGTGGAGACACCCGCATCGTCGCCGTCCACCGCCACACCACCTTCTCCGCACTCCTCTCCAAACTCTCCAAACTCTCAGGTGCGATTACAATTCACGCTCTCCCAAAATTCACGAACCAAGTTAAAATTGAAAGTTGAAGCCTTCTCTCTGATCTGTGCGTTTAATTCCCAGGTACAACCAACTTAAGCATAAAGTACCAGCTCCCCAACGAAGACCTCGACTCGCTTATCACCGTCACGGCTGATGAAGACGTTGAAAACATGATGGAGGAGTACGATCGACTCAGCCAGACCCAGAAATCGGCTCGGCTCCGGCTCTTTCTATTCCCGATTGATAACAATAATGACTCCAGAGCCACCAGCATCAACTCGCTCCTCGACGGCTCCGCTAAGCGCGAGAGCTGGTTCGTTGACGTTCTCAACGGCGGACCGGCTGTTCTCGAGCGCGGCCGGTCAGAGGTGTCATCAATCGTGTCTGAAGTGCCGGATTATTTATTCGGGTTGGATAATTCCGACGATGCTTTGAAGGAAAGCACGAAACTGAAGAACAAGCACTTGCTGAACGACAACGTTTCGATGTCGGATCCGGGCTCACCCGCTCTGGTTGCTTCTTCGCCGTTCTGCTCCACTTCCTCATCCCTGGCCCCAACTAACCTGCAAGTGATCCCGGATCTTCCGCCTGTCAAAACCAAACCCGTTAACCCGGTTCATATTGCGGAGCAGCGGGAGATTGAAATACCAGTAAACGAGAAAACGCCCCCTCATCAGCCAGCCGGTTATTCGGGCGGACCCGTTTGGCACTACCCGAACCCGCCGGTGCAGCCCATGCCCGCAGTGTATTACATGCCGAGTAGTCATGTTCAAGCGGCAAATGCTTCAGTTCCGATCCGGGCACAGTTTTTGCAGTCTTACCCGGTTCCAGCGGGTCAAGTACCCATCGGGTTCCCGGGTATGAATCATGTATATGGAGCGGGTGTGAGACCATATGAAATGGCTGCCCGTTTTATCACTGATAATGCGGGTCAGGCAGTTTATTATGGGGCAAGAAACATGGCTGTTGTTCCTGGTTCTTATCCGGGTCTGACCGTACCCGCTGGGGAAGAATCGCATGGACCCGGCCCAGATGTGATTCCGGGTCGGGTCTCTCAAGGATCATGAGACTTTGGTAGGTACATTTGTACCTCTCTCTCTAAATTCAGGTATCTAAAATTATAAAGAAAAAGAAAAGGAGGGAATATCTGAGTTTTTATATTATTATTTTAAGATAATCAATTTTTTGTGGGACATAAGAATTTTTTTATATCTTTTATCAATGTGGATTGTGGATATGATTTGTTGTTCACAAATTATTTTGCCATTGCTGCCTGCTTGTAAATAGACCAATAATTATATTCTTTATTTGAAAATTTGATTTTTATTCTATTAATGTCAGTTTCATTCTTACTTTATTATATAAATAATTGTGTCAAAAGTAGACTGCATCAAGATTTTAAGTAAATCCAAATTTTTTCTTCTTTTTTGAATATCTACCATCACAGTCCATAACCAGCTCATCTATAGATTTAGGGAAGGTATTGGGTTAGGCAGGCCTAAATGATTTAGGTGGGTTTTATCCATTAACCCAAGCTTTAGGCGGATTTTATCCATTAACCCAAGCCCAAATCCATATAATATACCCTATTTGGGATGGGTGAACCCATTTGGGTAGGATAAAACCCGCCTAAACCGTTTAGGCCTGCCTAACGCAAGTTTTTGCCATAGATTTATAATTCATTTAAAGGTGCATTTCATGTTCATCCTTATATTATTCATGCGACTTTTTTTTGTGAATAATTAAACATTAGGTAGGTAGGTTTTACAATAAATAGCCAACTTTGATGAATAATGTTAACTACGAAATTGTAGTATTATTGTACTAAGCATTTGGATACTTTTATGGTAACAAAAATTACAGCAAGTGATCAATTATTTATTAATATTGTGATAGTTTTTAATTGTTTAAACAGTAGTATATATTTTATTTTTGGAGAAGGTTGGGTCTATTGAATCTTGGGCTTGACTTTATAATTGGTGGCGTTCATGATTCCGTTTAAACGGCTTAGTGAGTTAAATATTGGTCAAATTAATGGATATAATATGATATAATTTGGTTTTTAAAAAGAATTGAAGTAGTCAAATAATTATTTCAAATAAACCAATCAAACTATACTAAAATAGTTTTGTTTGGCTGATTTAAACAATTTGAAATGTTAATTAAATAATATAATTAATACATTATTTGAAATATTTGAATATACATTCAGTGAATGAAGCAAACACTAAAATTATTATAAATGTATTTCGATTTTATATGAGAGTAGATGGAAAGAACTCCAAATTTGGATGCCAATATCAAATATAACGGATACTAAACATTATATTAAACAATATTAAATTATTATCAAATTTGTAACTATATTATTATATACGCCTTATTTGGTCAAAACAATTAATTTCGTTACGATTTGAAAAATTTTAAATCCATCGATCAATTACTTTGCTCAAATAAGTAAACAAATCAAATTAATTTAGTACGGCCTATTTCAGGCTAAATCACAAATATCCCTAATTAACATAATGCCGAAGTTAAAAAGTTTAAGAGAGCAAAAATATTTATATTCATTAAAAAAACTAATACATTTTGTGGAAGCTCCTTTCATATTTTTTTCTTGTCAATTCTATTTAATAAATAATGTAATATAAGTATTACAACATAATGCTTTTGTTTGATAATCAGTATTGTAAAAACTGGTTTAGGTACTGCTAGGCTGCTGCGGCTTAACCTGAAAATTATAAAATCAGTTTCATTAACCATTTTGGGACTATTCAGGTCTTAGGCGTTCGAATTATAATAAATTTCTTGAATAATTAAAATTTATATAATTTTATTTTTATTTGTTAATATTTATATATTTTTCAAATTGCTAATAATTATTCTAATCTTCAATATAAAAGTAATATTTAATGCATTTTAAATCTATAAATTTAGTCAACCAAACTTAAGAATTGAAAATGACTTTATTTTAATAGTTAAACCAATGCCAGTTTTTTTTTTTTTTTTTTTTTTTTTTTTTTTTTTGTTCTTTAAAACCCATAGCCGTAAATATAATGATTCCTAACACTTAAGAAAAACTATATTTTACAGCCAACATGAATTCTACTAATGAATACAATATATTTAGAAAATATTCCACTCTGCATATAAGTATAATTATGGGTTAATTCGATTAAATTGAGCAAAATATAACTAGGATTGAGGTATTTTTGTCCAAAAACATTTAACCGAATAATCAGAAATTCAATAGACTAGTTCAATTGATTCAATTATTTTTTTTCTTATTTCCACTTTTTATCATAATTGCATATTAAAATCTACTTTTAATACTCAACATCATATTTTTTAATTAAGTTATATAATTATATTTAGTGGAAATAATTTGTAATATATAATTAAGTACTCAGAAGTTATTTAATCACAAAACTGAAACATGTTCAAATATTGATGAAATACTAAAGTAATAGATTATTGATATTTAGATTAATAAATTCTTAAAGATTGTGAAGTATTTTGAAATTTTATAAGTGTTAGTAATTACGTTGAAATTATTCTTTTTTAATTATGTTTTGATGTGTTAAACAAACCAGGTATCAGTTAAAACGTATGTAACAGACAAATCTATAGATGTGAGTTTAGCTTAAAAACTTGTAATATCTTGTATATGGTTATTGAGTTGTAATAGGAGCTAAATATCTCACAAGTTTGGGTCTCGGAGCAAGCAGTGATATCCTTGTTGAAGCATTTGTAAACTGACAAGTTGCCAGCATCGAAGATCAGCAACCAATTTCCCGAATTGGAGAAGAAGAAACTGTTGAAATCAAACATTCAAATAGACAAAAAGAAGGTTCCAGCAGTAAACCTTTAAGGAGGCGACTCGAAAATGGTGGTTTCTGACAAAGACAAAGTTACTTAAGATTCAACCAATTTGGGTTCCTATGATTAAAAAAAAAGAGTTGTTTCGACACAAGGTAGAAAAGTCTACCTACCGCAGTGCTCCACACAGTACTGTAGCGCAAAACATAGGATGCGTCAGAATATTCCATTGGTTAAATTTGAATTTGCCTCAAACGACTAAATCTCTATCTCCTCAAAGCCCGTACCTATAAATAGAGATGAAGATGCATATAGAGAAGATTACGAATACTACTTCCACTTGAACTGACTCCATTAAGAACTATAAGAAGTCATACTTCTAGCTTTCAAAGCTCGCAGCTCTTGTAGCTCTCCGTCTTTCTTATATATGTGGCTCTTAGCAACTTACTAAAGCTATTTCCGGAGTTCTTACTGTTCAAGTTAGAATCTGAGAATTACTCAACTATGCAACCCTTCCAGCTGGTAGCTGCGCGACATATTCGCACATCATGTTTAAGAGAGCGAGTTCCTGGTGGACTAGGCGACACAACATATAGCTGGTGGACGGAACAGTTACATGTAACTTCGACAGATCATGCTACATCACCTTGTAACTGATTCTAGTGATTTCCAATCTGCGTGATTGAAGAATGAAAGTAGGACATTTGCTTACTGTTGGTTTCGGTTTCATCAGAGTAAATTTAAATGCAGTGGAAAATAATTTTTGATTCGGTAAACTTGAACTTTTCCAAACTGATGGTGGCGTGTCATTTTGGTTTGTCGAATCATAGTTCAGGTACTTAAGTTCAAGTATGCTTAACGTCAATTTTGAGTATATACTATAACACTTGAGTGTTTGGTTTTAAAGACAAGTAAGCTGACAAAATAAAACAAAAAATGACACGAATGTTATAGTGGTTTGGACTCTAAAGGTGCTACGTCCACTCTTGAGACATAATTCTGGAAACCCACTAAGTGTTGGATTGTACAAGGTGCTCCCACGATCTATTGCTTGTTAAAGAATGTCCTTGTTCTTCAATCCACAAGCTCACTCGCCTTGTAGATCCTCGGAGTATGGGCACACCATGCAGCCTCCTCGTCGCCGGAATAGGGGTTTATAGTTCTCCCTTGAACTTTCAGCTCAGCGGCAAAATCGCCCATAAGAGTCAGAGTATAAGGTGTACTTGACTGTTGTAATCTTTCTTGGAGAGAAAGATTACCAATAGATAACTCAAAAACTTGGAGGTCCTGAGTCTCATGTTCACAGAAGTGACACATGAAAAAGCTTAAGAAAGTCTCGAACCATTTTGTAAGCATTTTAGCTTGTTTGAAATTAATAAGTTTGGTTGTGTTCGGTATTGGTTGGTTTCAGTAACCTTCTTCTGAAGAAATCCTCCGGTATTTATAGTCATGAGGTTAAAGGTTTGAAATAAATGTCCGTTAGAGACAGATTGAAAGATGTCCCATTGGAAGTCTCTGTTGACTGCGGCTACAAGCGTGTACATGGTGCTTTTCCAGATATTCTGCACCTACTCTGCTTTTGTGATGATGACAGTGACTGTTCACCTTTGTGTCAGAACGACAGTCTGTCAGTCTGAGGAATCATGGACTGGCTGTCCTAGGTATCAAAACTTGGAGTCTCGTGCTTGTAGACTTTAAGGAATCTCCAAACCTTAAAGTTTGTACTTGTCAGTACGTTCCTCAGATGATTCTCTTTGCATTGGGACTAAAACTTAGTAAATCATGTTGGTGTCTTCATACTTGGAGGTCCATACTGGTGACATCATCCATGAGTATATGCTTTGTCCCATACTGATAAGTTTGATATCCAGACTTAGTAAGACCATACTGGCTGGTCCCGTACTTGGTGAAAGCCAAACTTATCAGTCCAGACCTATGTAACCCACACTTGTAGGCTGGATTCGAACTTTAGTTTATTGAGTCTCTGATAAACACTCATTTTGTGCATTTTGCTTATGTGAATCTACTAACTATTTGCCCTAGATTATATCGTTAAGTGATATTTTTGTGCCGTATTCATACTCTTTTAGAAAATATTACGTTTGGTTTGGTTTTGGGTTGTTTATGCAGGTTTCACGCACAGTTGAGCCGTTTATAGGATATGACTGAGTATCATGGAGCCAATCGATGTTCGTTTGCATCAGGAAGAGGAAGAAATGAGAAAAGACCGAACCCAAATACGTTTTAGGCCAAAATTAAATGGAAACCCGTACCGAAAGCTGTTGATGTTTAAAGAAGCAGTCGCGAATTTCTCCACACATGGAACTCAAGCTAATGGACCATGGAAATAGATAGATTTTTGAGTTAGCTTTCCTATGCAACTGGAATTGGGTCAATCAGAGTTCGGGAGCGAAAGTTATAGCCAAAACAGTGAGACTGCCCAGAAAGGCAAGGTTCGTGACAGGAACGGCGACCCAAATACATAAACGGCGGTCGCCGATATTGCAATTAGGTCGCCGTTTTTGTATTTTCTCAAGAATTTGGTGCGGCGCAGAGATGGCAACCCGGGCACACGATTGGCGGTCGCCATCATCGCTTTATGGGTCGCCGAACGTGACTTTTTGGGCGAAAATTGATCCAAATCCCATAGCTTTTTGGGTTTGAATAAGATAAGTATAAATAGAGGCTTCCAAGACTAAAAAACGACCCTTCCTGATTATTTTAGAGTTTTTAGAGTTGGAGAAAGCGAGAACGGAGTAGAATCTGAAGAACGATGATTGAAGACCTCGGGTTTTGGTTTCCATATTTTTCGATTTAATGACTCTTTACTTCTTTATTTTTGTGGAATTTAGCATGATTGGCTAAATCCCTTTGTGGATTCTAGGGTTTTGAAACTTGTTGAATAATTATTCCATCGTTTATATGATTTGATTTTCCCTTTCCATCAATTTTTTAATTATATCTGGCTTTCCTTTAATTATGAGATATTGGCCATTTAATGTAATTTGAATTGGTAATTTTTGAACCAAGAGGTCTAGGTTATCGATTAAGACACAGAATAATTAAATTTGATAGATTAATTATCTAAGAGGAATTTGAACTATTGAAGGGTTTGTAAATCTAAGGTTTATATCAAGAGTAAAAGTCCTTTTGCGCATCCGAGAGGAGTCACTAGGTCTTTTATATTCATGTTATGGTTTAGAGTCCGAGAGGTCACCTGATAACATTTATGAGATTAACTCACGTTTTTTGAAATTAAATTGGAATCGGATTATATAAATGATTGTTCGATTGTTCTTCAAAGTGGATTACCCTAGAATCCCATTTTCTCCATATTTTCAACACTCAATCTTTTAATTGTCTTTTTAATTAATTGCTTTTCAATTATTGCCGAGTATAAATAAATCAAACTCTTTTACCGATGTGTCTATATAGTAGTAAGATATTTACGTTTTAGTGCTTGATTATATTTCGAGCCTGCAATCCTTGAGTTCGATAATTTATTACTTGCCTCTGCAGTGATCTGTACACTTGCAGAATAGCGTGTTGCAAAATACGCTATCAATCTGGTTCAGTTTACAACTCGATATAATGCTTATATAGGACTTTATGTTAGGAACTAAGTTTTAGTTCCCTCCTTAATTTGATGTTTTGATATGTCAAAACTTACTTTAACACTAAGTCTCTAGAGTTATATAATGTAATCTGTGTACATGATTGCTTAAGTTGTAATAGAACTTAGGTGTTGTTACCTAGTGAAGAAGTCGCTCGAGATTTGAAGAAAGGTTCGTGCTTGAAACTTAGTAAGGCCGGAACTTTGTTTTACTAAGTATGGCTATAACATATACTAACCTTTGGAAGTCAGCATAGAAGATACCATCCTGACTCTGGGAAGTCAGTATAAGAGATGCCCATACTGACTTTGGGAAGTAAGTATAAGAGATGCCAATACTGACTTTGGAATGTCAGTATAGAGGCTTTTACTTCAATAAGAACGAGGAACACAAGAAGAATCGAAGTCAAACTTAATAGTGAATAAATGCTAAGTAAAAGTCAGTACGAGGATGTCCCATATTTGGATTCCTCGGACTGAAGCTTAGTCTAATAAGAGCATGTAGAAAGTACAATATAAGTACAACATTTTAGAGCAGAGCAGACCTACCAAGGAATGACTGTGATTGGATGCTTCAATCTATGTCTCTAACGACTTGAATTTTGTGTCTAACAGATAGAATTCAAAGGTTCGACCAAGGATGCCTATAAATAGCTCAACATCTCAAATGAAGAACAAAAGAATCATGAGAAAAGCTAAGCCGACACTGCCAATCTTTCTACTCAAAGCTCTCTGATATTCCGTGTCGTGAACACGTGACTTGAGTTTCCAACTCAAGTTAATCATTCAGTGCATCTGTCTAAGTGCACGAGGCTGAAGCTTTCTATTTGGTGAATATTACTTTTCTAAGTAATATTCATAGTAGTCATTATCCTACTCTAATATTTTTATTCACATGGGCTTTTGCTAACCAACTAAGTTCTGGGAAGAACGAGGAAACATCCAACCATCCAGGAAGAAGGCTACGGGGTACGTCCTCACTTCAACCTGAAGAAGTGCTAGCTTGCAAGGAGTTCCTAGGCGAGTGACGTCAGCATATCGAAGGACGAAAGATTCCGACGGGCAGACAATAGATCGTAAGGAGGCTTGTAAACTGAACTTAGTAGATTCCTGATCAAGTTTAGAAGAGTGGACATAGGATATTAAGTCCGAACCACTATAATATCCTTTGTCACTTTACTTGCTTACTTTAAGTCTTTGTACTTAAATTTATCAAGCTTACTTAAAAATCTTCAATACTTAGCCAAGTATTGAAGTGTATAGCTTCAAACTTACTAAAGAACTTCCTGAGCTGAACTTACTTTCTTTAACCCGAAACTATGTTTCAGTCAGTTTTGGAGAACAAGTGCAATCTAATCTTATTTCCGTTGCAATATATTATTTTATGATTTCGGGACCAACAAGTGGTATCACCTGCCAAGGTTCTTATAGACCAAAGTTGTGTTGAGTCGCTTAGGACCCGATCTCTATTTCCTTGCACTTGTTTGTTTCTTGTGTTCTAAGCTCGGGTTATACAAGGATGGTTCACATCACTAAGCTTCCAAACTATTCCTCAGAAACCTTCAGCATATGGAAGAAAATATCGTTGATCATGCTGAAGAATGTCCATCCTAAGATGGAAGAAGTCCTATCCAATGGAACAATAAAGATCACGAAGGTTAATACTCAGCTCGGAGGAGTTGCTGGTCCAGAGATAGTAGACAAGCCCTACGCTGAGTGGACCAACGAGGATAAAGTTCATGCTCAGCTAGATACAGTCGCCATGGAGCTGATTCTCCAATCCTTACCAGAGCCTCTGGTTATAGACGCTCTTGAATATGAAAATGCTAAACAAGTATGGGATTTCCTTTGTACTTAGTGTCAGGAAATGGACCAAATAAAGTAGAACAATCTTCAAGTATGCGTGGATAAGTACGAATCTTCCAACAACTCCCTGGAGAGAACATCAAATCCATGGAGGCTCGCTTCAATGCCATAGTATGCGAGCTAAAGAATCTTGGAAGAGAATACACAATTGCTAATCTGAATGCAAAAATCCTCTCCAAGATGCCTAAAGAAGACTGGTTCGTGAAAGTCACCAGTGTAAAAGAAAAGGACCCATCCAATATGTCAATGAAGGACGTGTTGTGGGATATTCAAATGGCGAACAAGAATGAAGTCGTGCGGAGTGTCAGCACACAACCTGAAGAAGATGTTGCCTTCTTCGTGAAGAGAGATTTCAAGAGAAGGCCCCAGAAGCCTTATCAAGCTGAGAGAGCATCCGGTCAAAGCTCTGCATCAAAGTTAGCACCAACACCTTCCTACCAAGAGAAAGAGGAAGAAAGCTCGGTGGCCGAGCTTGAAGAGCAGATGAGGAAGCTGACAAAGCTTCTGGAGAAGTCAAAGGCCAAAACTAAGAGTTCACTAGGAAGTGAATAGAAATTCAGTGAGAGACCCCCAAAGGAATGTTTCGAGTGCAACTCTCCAAGTCATCTCAAATATGAATGCCCACTGACATCCAAGGAGGAGAGAGAGCGTCTCAAAAGAATATTTGAGAAGAAAGTTTCAAGAGCAGTAGCCAAGGCCATGCTCTCTAGAATCGAGGTCCCAGACATCCCAGATAATGACGATGGCTATTATACATCTGGAGATGATGATGATGAAGAAGCTCAACTGGTTTTCATGGCCAAGCTTGGAGATGGGGAACCTGACTCTGAAGGAGAAGAAACTGATGTTGAGTCACAAAACTTGGTAACTACCCAAAACTCATTTTCAATTTCTGTCGCATGCATAGAAGAGGACACCGAATCTAACTGCTCGAATTCTAAAGATGACACTCTTGAAGTTTTAAATAAGAATTTTCAAAATTTTATAAATTGAAAAATGCCTTGGTAGGAGAAAATGACTCACTGAAACTTAAGGTTTTAGAATTGACCAAGGAGATCGAAGGATCAAGGTCAATTAGTGAGGATTCAACCAAGCTTAGAGAGGAGCATTCAGTTTTGCTTGAAAGTTTTAAAAACATTTAAGAAGAATGCAAATCTCTAAAACTTAGAATTGCTCAGGATAAAAACTAAATTTGTTCTCTATATTCAAGTTCCAACAAAGTTGCTGAGGCTTCAAATAGTCAAAGAGATCCCTCAGACAAATCTGGCTTAGGTTTTAATTAGGAAATTACAAGAAATTATGCATCAACTTCTCAAACTAGAAATTCAAGTGATCACCATTTTAAAATTGATTCTAGTTTAGAAGTTAAGTTATTGGGCATAGGAGTTGTCAGTTCTGACAAGAACTCCAAATTGGCTAATCAGGACAAGGGGCATAAGCCAGTTTTAAAACTAAGCTCGGTCCCCAAGCTTAAAACTAATTTGGTCTCAAAACCAAATAAACCTGAAATGAAGCCTAGTATGCCCAAGAAGTGGGTGAAGCAAAGTGTTCCTAATGTTAGGAAACCCACCTCAATGACTAAAACTGAGCTTCACAAGAAGTCAGTATCCTTTCCGGATTCGAGAAATCTGAGGTCCTTTGTTCATAATTTTTAAGTAAGGAGGACTTATCCGAGTATGAGAGACAAAATTTCATCTTGATTGAGCTCGTATCGCTCCAAGAACTCATTTTAATTGAGCTCGTATCGCTCCAAGACCTCGTCTTGATTAGGCTCGCATCGCTCCAAGATCTCATCTTGATTGAGCTCACATCGCTCCAAGATTTTATCTTGATTGAGCTCGTATCGCTCCAATACCTCATCTTGATTGAGCTCGTATCGCTCCGATACCTCATCTTGATTGAGCTCGTATCACTCCAAGACCTCATCTTGATTTAGCTCACATTGCTTTGAGATTTTATCTTAATTAACGGTACAAGGATTCTGGTAGGCATACATCAGGCAAGGATTCAGCTTTATCATAAATTTAACATATGATAAAGTTGGGGCTATTGTTGTGCCCAATAAACTCAAATACCAATTTCTTGGTTCAAGAAAACTAAGGCAAAAGACAAGCGGTTTGACCGCACCAATTGTCGTGGATTCGAAGAGAAGCACCACTATATATTAACGAAGCAATTCGAATCAAACTTACCCTAATTACAGCAAAGAATGGAAAGTCAAGATACAAGAAATCACTTGAACAAGAATCATGGAAAAGATCATCATAAGGCTTAAATCATGCGATTTATGCCTAAAATAGAAAATAGAGATTAGATCCATATTTTCATCCCAATACTTGTAATAGATTATAAACGTTTATAAATAGCGAAAAAGGATAAATGTAAAGGGTTGGAAAATTGATTTCTGATACAGTTTATAACAAGCACTCTTGAATCCGTTTACAAGTATTCATTCTCTTTATATTTCTGTTAACGAATATTTTGAGAACGAACAAGTTTTTAGTTTAAATTTCTATCTAGTCAAGAATTCTTAAACCTTTTTAGTTGAATTTTTGAACATTGTCTCTTCGGAACAAGATAATACGATATTTACTTGATCTTTTGATGGTTTGAGTCGATTATGATTGTGATTGAAGTAGCCTATGAATGTAGAATACTGCCTAAAGAGTTGATTTTCGAAACTTGCACTTGCATGATAGATTAGGTTGGATTGGATGTTTACAATGGAAGAACAAAATTGAACCCAAGTGAGATTTTGAGCCTTAGATTTATTCATGTGAGATTCGCATGTATGTTTTTATTTCTCTAGAACTTGCTTATTTTCTATTTCGAGACTCCATGATGTGCACAAAGATAGAAAATGATTTTAGACCATGTTTATTAGCCTATATCCCATACACTGCCCCTTTCAATATTTCATCCCTAGTTAGCCCATTGAGCGTTTAGTTTTCTTTCTTGTCTATGAGTAAGAAAAAGTTCGGTTTTCTCTTGTCTATGAGAGAAGATGGTGAATAAGGGCGGAATAATTGTGAGAAGATAAGGAATTATTGGTAGGGTGGAAACAAAAGAAGGTTGGGCTCTAGAAAATAAAAAGAAAAAAAACAAATAGTTGTGTTTGTTTATCCTTATAAGCTCAGTTCCAAAAAGAAAAAAAATATACATCAATTGAGCACAAAAGGATGTGTGAAAAAAAAGGAGAAAAATAAAGAGCATTGGTTTGTATTGGAAATTTAAGGAGAATGGTACATATTGATAGATGGTGGTTTAGATTAGTTGAGGGTGTACAACTCAATTAATTTTAGTCATTTGTCCATATATTTCCCTACAATTCACAAAAAGCCTACGTTACAACCCAATCAAAATCCTTTCTGATTATTTATTTGTGTGCACATTCGAGCAGTGGAGATTTTAGAGATTTTGCAAGCCTATGGTAGAAATTTCTTCATACATGTTGTGAGTGCCTTCATTGAAAACCCAAACACTTGTGTGATGAGCGAAACACTTCTTTGTGAGGTTCTTCCGGAGTTTACAAATTTTCTGATTTGATTCTCATTGCTTGTGTAAAGTGGATATTTCATTCTTGGATGAATCTTGTGAGGTATTGCACACTTTGATTACATGAACATGAGATTTATTCTTTTCTTTTGATTGAGGACAATATTCAAGTTTAGGGGATTGATGAGTTCATATTTTCACTCCATTTGGTTTGATTAATTATTTGTTTTTGATATGTTTTTGTTTATTTCCTGTATTTTAGCTGCATGAGTCTATCTAGAGTGGTTTTATGCTTGACATGGTAAGATTTTGCAGGTTTGAGGTTAAATTCATTGAAAACCCATTCCGGAAGCAGTTTATGTTTAAAGAAACAGTCACTAATTCTTCCACACATTTCATTTGAGCTAATAGATCATAGAAATAGAAATATCTTTGAATTATCTTTCCAATTCAACTGGAATCGGGTCAATCAGAGTTCGGGAGCAAAAGTTATGGCCAAAACTGTGAGACTGCGCAAGTGAAAGATTTCTGGCATAGCCTCTGTATCGACAAATAGGCCGGGTGTCGATCGACACGGATTGTGTCGACAAACAGGCCGGGTGTCAATCGACAGGTGGGTCAATTATGCTGGAAAACACGATTTCACAAGGTTTTGGGCGAGATTTGGTGGAGAATAAAAGATATACATCAACTTGGAAGCCTTGAAGACCCAAAATGGAACAAATGTGTAAAATAGAATATTAAGATTTAGATTTGCATCAAATCTAATCTTATTCCTTATAGGATTTTTCCATTTAAAGCCTTCACAAACTCTATAAATACCACTCTAGATTAGATTATTTATTAGACAGGACCTCTCTTTGGGGACTTAGTCCCACAATCTTTTCTTCTCCTTTATTTTTGTAGTATTTTAGTCTTTTGTTTTTATTTTAGTACTTTAATTTATGCACTTTGGAATTCCTCTTTTATTTTATTTATGCAATTTACTTTTTATTTAATTATGTCTTTTTATTTGATTATGTCTAGTTAATTTTCATAGTAGATTCTAGGGTTTATACAACTGTTTTGGATGCGTGCTTGATTGATTAATTCATTGCTGATGGTTTGTGATTCCTATTTTCTTTCATAATTCTAAATTAATTAAAGGACAGAGAGGTGAAAAATTGGTTTAGATGTCTAGCTATTTATAGAAGGACCGAGAGATGAATATGATAGTGAGATTAGGAATGCATGATGTGATTTGTACTGTCGGACCAAGAAGTACTAGATTGTAGGGATTTAAATATGTTGATCTTATGAGATTGATTAATAGGTGTTCTTGAGACTGAGATGAGATAGACACTTATTATTGATCTAGTTATTATTTGTCGGACCAAGGAAATTATAACACTTTTCTGATATCTCAAATGTTGCATGAATATGATTGGTTGTTTATTTGCATGTCATCCAAAGTAGAAGTTCAACCCTAGGATCTGTATTATCCTTTATTTTCTATAAATCTTTATTTTTATTTTCAAAAACCCAATATCTTTTTTTCAATTGCTCAAACAATTTATCCAAAAACTATGTTTTAGAACATGAGTTTATTTCATACATCATTCTCTGTGGGTTCAACATTCGAGTTATAAATTTATTTGGCTACTGTATTGCAATTAATCTAGTTAAAATATCAGCAATTAGCCATCAATGTCGAAGTTTATGGAGACTGGGTAGGGTTTCTCTTTGAACAGCTGTTGGATTATGTGAGCAGGAAGACAACCATAGAGAGCACCGGTCAGTTTGCAACCATTGTCGGCTTCGGCCTTAAGGTTAGCTATCTTTTGGAGAAGTTGTTGTCGTTTGTGGATGCAGGGGAGGTGTTGATCCCAACTGACTTTAACCCTACCAAGTTAGTGGTGGGAGAACCTAGTGAATCAGAGGAAGATGATGAAGATGAATGAGATGATGGAGACAAGCCAGCGGAGACTGCAGCTTAACAGGAGGAGAGCTTGCAGAAGACCATCGAAGACCTACCTCCACTGACAAATCTTGGGGAGGATCAGATGAACCAAAGCCTAAAAGGAGGAGGTTGAAGAAGAAGGTTTGTGAGGAATAGTCGAGTCAGCCTGGACAGAAGCCGACTCAGTTCGAGGGCCAAATTATGATTGATATTCCTAGGGGGCCCCGAACTAAGATTCTCAGGCCCCTGAAGAGAAAGAAGAGGGAAGAAGAGAAAGAAGTTATTGGGAAAGGGAAGGAGAAGGTAGAGGAGCCTTCTACCCACCGCAAGCTGAGTTTTCGGGAACTAGTAGTGGAGATCCCTCAGGAGATAAACATTCTTATCTTATCTCATGCTCCTGAGGTGAGAACATTTGAAGATCTTTGCCTGGAAGCTCAGGGTGCTGACCAACACCCCGAGAGATAATTTGAGCAACCTGGTGGAATTACTGGCGGAGGAGTAACTAATCAATCGGGCGACAGACCCAATTTAACCGGCGGAAGGAGTGGAGAAGGAGAAAGAGACAGGAGAGGAGACTTAGCATGCCCCCAAAACTCCAGAGAAAGATATTGAGGTACATGCTGAGGAAATAGTCCTGAGAGAGTGCTCGAGAAGTAGTGGAAGGGCATGAGAAGCCAACGGAGGAAGTGCGGGCGACCATCTCAAAAGAACTGGCAGAGCAGGAGAAGGAGAAAGAGAGTGAAGGGGGCGCGCAAGGGGAGACCCCCTTCATGCTGAAACTTAGTCTTCTAAGCATCATGCTGAGAGCTCACGAGGGGATCAGGGAGATAAATCACCTATAGAAATATCTTCTAATGATTCCCTGACCTCCTCCGATGATGTAGAGGAAGTGGGCCATTGTCGGGTGACAGAAGAGTATGATTACGAGAGGGATATGCATGGCGTCTGGAGGCTACATTCCTAGGACGAGATGGAGAAAGAGCATGTCTATCAGCCTAGTCAGCTTCCTGAGTATAAGGTGCCATTGAGTGGTGTACCCCATCCAAAGTCTTCCACATAACGATTAAGACGATGGTGCCCACCAATTCACAAGACTGAGGTAGGGGTTGCCAAGTTTATCCCCTAGGCTGCCGAAATATCTCAAAGAATAGAGAGGAGGGTCACAGAGGAGGTGAACATACTTTACCCTGACCTGCTGACTGAAGATATAGATGCCTGCAGGATTTTGAGGTTGGAATTCGAAGGTGGAGGAGGTTTGATTTGGTGATGCATGATCTCAACAATGAAGATATGCCAATTATGCAAGCCAGGTTAGGCCTAACTTACTGGAGATCTGAAGAGGTGTGGGACAATGCGTGGAGTGCCCCGGCGGAGATGAGGTGGATGAACGAGGGAGAATAAGGATGCGGATGCTGATGATCGCGTATATTTTTAACCCGCGACTTAGCAAAGCTAATAATATAGCGGCAAATTAAATTATCGATCCCACGAGGAAAGGAACAATGAAAAATCCTAAGTACTAACTTAAGAGTTCTTAAAGTACTGGATAGGTAAAATTGAAAATAAAAGGTTTTGAAATTTTAATTACCTCAAGAAAACTATTTTGAAAACAAACTTACTTTGAAAAACCTAAAGGATAAGAAGTACAGATTCTAAGCTTTTCTCCCTATCAAGTATGACATGCATACAAAAATTGATTATTTTCCAATTTTTAATTCCTCTACATAGTGAAACATCAGAAAGCTATTATGAACTTCTTTGTTGGACAATTCATAAAGTAGATTAATTAATTATCTATCTCCTGTCGGTCTCAAGATTAATTAACTAACTCCTAAAGTTCTACAGATTTATTCCTACAATCTATTCCCTTCAGTTACGACAAGAAATCAGATTTATTCCTACAATCTGTTCCCTTCAGTTACGACAAGAAATCAGATTATATTGTGAAAATCTCTTTTGATTGAAAACTATTACAATTACGTCTCTAATTTCCAACTAGTAATCCTAAGTTAGTGGCCAACATACTCAAGATTAAGAATAAAACCAGATTTCACAAACTGTGAGGGAAAGGAAAAATAACTTCAATTAATCAAAACATGCATACATTGATAGTTTGAAAACCTCGAATCTGAGAAGACAATTAGTTACACATAATTCTAATCTTAATCATCATAGACAATGAACAAGAAAAGAAAAGATGAAAAGGAAAGCTGAATCTTCCCAAAGATTCAATCTCAAACCCAATGATCTTCTTCTTCTTCTTCCTTGTGATGTTTCTCTCAATTTAATTCTCTTCTCTCTTGCTCTCTCTCTCCTTTTCTCTCTTGCTCTTGATCTTCTCTCTGATTTTTGAATTCTTCAGCCTTTTTATAGATGTTGTGGATGAATTCTACCATACGTAGGAGTTAGATATATGTTTATCTTCAGAAAATAGAAAAGATATGGTCTGCCCCGCGATACTTCGTCGATCGACGGCCAATCCTTCGTCGATCCACGGGAAGGACAAAACAGCGTCGATCGATGGCCGGTTGGCATCGATCGATGGTGGTTCTGCTTCAGTACTCCTGCGTCGATCTCTTTAAGTTCTTTCGTCGATCTTCTCTGAAGCTGCGGCGAACAAGTTTCCAAAATCCTCCGATTTTCATCCAAAAACCTGCATGATTCATCAAACACACCATAAAAAGCACAAAAGCCAATGTATGCTCAAAAAGACACTAAAAACGATTCAAACATCACCAAAATAGACAAAGAAACAATAGATAACTTAGTAAAAATATCAACTTATCAGCTGACAATCCAAGCTTACCGTGCTGAAACTCATGATGAGCATAACATTCTTCTAGATGAGCACATACTGTCTCCCTCTAACTACATCTTCGTACCATAAGCTCCCATTTCTGCTCGTCCAATCACTCAGGTACATCCTCTTCAGACTGACTCCTCCCTCGTACTGACTGGACCCGAAGCAGAGTCAGCTCCAGCTCGCACTCCGGGGGACTATCAGAAAATAATTTTTGCTAAAAAGGTGAAGTTGCTAGAACTTCAAGAGCAACTGAGGAGTGTTGAAGTTGAGATCAAACAAATATAAGAAGAGTTGTCAACTGCGGAGGTAGAGAAGGCCGATCCGGAGCAGGCCATGGATCTCTCTAATGAACTGATTGTCCAACATACCGTAGAGAGAGAAATGGGGCTAATCAGTGCTATCACATCCACTCGTTGACAAAAACTGCCAATCTCATAAGGGTTCAGAGGACGATCCGAATCAAGATTGACGCTCAGAAGCTGAGAGAGAGGCAAGAGACTGAAGCTCGTCACACAACCAGGAACAGAAGAAGTCATTGCCTTAGGCATCCGAAGAAGTTGAAACTTGCTCCCACTAAGTTTTTAACTAACTTGATAAAGAAAACCAAGTTCTGGTTTTCACACTTAGAAGATCTTTGAAGGACGGATGTGGAATTAAACTGAGTTCCAACTCTCAGTTTAGTAACTGACTCTTTGTCAGTTTGGAATTTTGAAAGGCGGGATTTTGAATTCCAAAGGCGATTGCTGCAATTACATCGCTATTAATGTGTATCTTGCATCGATGAATCAGGATTTGACACGTGAATAATGATCCTTCCCATGTCACACTAGTCAAATCTCAAACGCACATCGCGAGGCAATGTATCCCAATCATCGCCAAATATCAAGAAACCGAAAAGTCATACAGTACACCTACCTTTTCAAATGACTTTTCTCTCTGCTATAAATAGGGTTCATATGTTTCCTCTGTGAAACACTTTTTCTCCTTTCTCCATTGTCGAACCCTTCCTTCCGAGTTTATACTTCATCTTCAACCCAAACTTTCCTTAGATATGGAAATATGGCGATAGAGCCCAAGCCACCAGACATAACCTCACCACCCTTTTTGGGTGCGGTTAAAGAAGGGGAAAAGAAGTATGGGAGGTGCAGAAGATATTAGAAATTGATGTGTGAGTGAGCCAAAAAGGCTGTAGAAGGAGCAAAAGAAATCAGAAGATATCTTCTACCGTTGTCGTCTCCTTCTACAAGGAACACACCTCACGACTGCTGCTCAGTGGCATGCCAACAACGGGGTGTGACCACGAAGAGTATTTCTTTGCTACGTCTCTTATCTCATAAAGAGGAGACTAGCAAACGAAGAAGAAGCTCAGAGGTGGGAGGAGTTTATCTCTGATCTTTCCCTCCCACAAAGTGCTCTGTAGCACTACCTCCGCAATTGCTGCTAAAAAATCAACATGAGGGGATTCTTTGAAAGTTGGTCAGAATATCAAACCAGCTTCCCTCATTGTGCGGACTACAATGGAAGCCAGTTTGAAGAACATCATGAAGACCGGAAGCAGCCTAGTATAGACTTGAAATAGTTCTGTAATATGTTTCTTTTTGTTAGTTTATCCCTGTACTTGTAATGAAAATTATTAAAGGGTAAACTGACTTGTTGATGACAATCTCTTTTTGTCCAACAAAGGTCTTCGTTCTTCATACGCTGAACTTACACAATCCAATGTTATCAGCAGGCTTCTAACTCTCTCCTGCTTAAGACTTAACTTGCTCTAAACTGACTTGAAAATCAATCGAGCCATATCTCTCCGAATCTATAAGGAGAAGATCTTAAGTAGAAAACTGACTTTGAGGGGGAACTTTTCTGAGTTTATGGGACTGTTTGTCAAATCTGTAAAAACTCTAAAGTTTTCCACACCTCATCAGCTTAGGTTAAAGATGGCTTTGACCACACCAAAAAAGGGGAAATTGTTAGGATTTTTGTTAGTTAAATCCTTCCTTACTTTTTGAGTTTTGGTGGGTTAAAGATTGTAAGCCATCTTAGTAAGTTTTTAAGAGTTTAGAGTTCTAAACTGTAATCCTTGTATAGGATCAATCGAGTTATAATAGAACTTAGGCTGAAGACCGAACAAAGGAGAATGCTCAAGAACTGACTACATGCACACCTAAAACTTGGTTTTCACCAAGTACAACCTTAACCAGATCTGAGTTGGAGCACTCAGTATAAGGTTCTCCATACTGACCAGGAGAAGTCGGTATGAGGGCTTCCCTGTACTGACTAGGAAAAGTCAGTATGAGGATTTTCCATACTGATCCGGAGAAATTAGTATGAGGGCGTTTTTCATACTGACTGTGGACAGTCAGTATGAGGGTCTACCATACTGACCTTAGGAAGTCAGTATGAGGGGCTAAGTTGTACTAACCTTGGAAAGTCAGTACAAGAGCCTCTACCTTTAAAGCTCGAGCTATTCGAAAGTTATCGAAGCTCAGTCAGACTTAGACATTTATATATGCCCAAGTGTAAGTCAGTACGAGGTTATCCAAACCTGGATCTCTCAAACTGAGAACTTAGTCTGACATAAAGTTAGTATATGGTACACTAACGCAGCAGAGCAGAGCAGAAAGCAGACCTACGACATAGGCTATGATTGGACACTATCATTCATGAGTCTAACGTCTGGATTTATGTGTCTAACGGGCAGAAATTCAAAATACCGGAGGATCCTCTATAAAAGGGTCTGCCTTTCAACCTTAAACGGTTAATCACGAAGTTTGAATGAACTTTGAAAGGCTTCACACGACAAAAGCCATCTTTCTGCTAAACACTCTAAGTTTTCGTGTTTCTTTACACGAGACTTCAGTCTTCGACTCAAGTTATACACCGTGCTAACTTCTCCTAACACGAGGTTGAAGCTGTAAAACTGAAGCTCTTCTTTGGTGAATATATCTTTCTGAGATATATTCATAGCACTTAGTTTCTTAGTCTGGGATACTGATTCTCACGGGCGTATGCCAACCACCTGAGTTCTGGGAAGAACAGTAAACATCTAACCATCAGGAAGAAGGCTGCGGGGTGCCGTCCTCACTTCAACCTAAAGACTAAGTCCGCAAGGAGTTCCCAGGCGAGTGCCACAGCTGACCGAAAGACGGAGGCGCCGACGGGCTGTGTATAGTGTTGGGATTATATACTGAAAGCATATATGATTAAGTGTTTTGTACATTGGTCTTCATATAAGTGTTGCCACAACAATGCTCGCTGTCTGATGAAACAAACATATAACGAACCATAATATCCTATTATCTTGCCTATAGGGATGACCATATGGTGTGTAGGAGATCACAGAGGATCATATGGGTCGTTTGACCTAGCGAGATATAAATAGTATCCCAGCTGATACAGTCCCTGGATAGGCTGTCAGTCTAAGCTGCGGCACATCGGTTCATAAGTGGGCTTATCCTAGCTACTTGATGTGTCGGTACATGGTTATGTATTGATGGGATCAACAGTGGGATGTGCCATTCTCATTGACATACGAATGAGCCAGATCCCTAACATACTTCCTATGATCTTAAACCTAATTGAAGGATAAGGGGCACACACAGATTGACCACACTTTGATTTACTAGAGTGGCGAGTCTTACATGTACTCTAATACTCGTATTTTGGGTGTTGGCAATTTGTGTGTGGCCTGCTTAGGCTGGACGTTTAGGTAAGCATATCCGTTTCAGGATGGTGACATTTCCTGAGGAGCTCACAAGGTTCATTATGCTAAACCCTCCAGGTTGAATTATTTAATTTAGGCATAAGTGAAAAGGAGTGAGTGGTATTACTCAGGAAATAAGAGATTAATTAATTATGGCTGATTGTCATAAGCCAAATTAATTAATGAATGTCTAAAACCTTAAATATGTAGATCATGTTAGTTTGGTGCAACCCGTTCCTAATAACGTGGTAATAAAGGGGCGAGTCAGCATTGTTACTGTGGTGAAGGTTAAAACAATGTTTTATTAATTAATTATGTTCTGGGTTGAACAAGAAAGGATTAATTAATAAGAGGACCCACTTTATTATTTGCATCTGGTCCCTGGTCTGGCTCATGAACTGCTCAAGCCCATTAGGGTTAGGGTTTCTCAAAACCCTTACACTATATATATGCCTTCTCTCTATCAGATCAAAATGAGATTCAGTATATAAAACAAAAGAGAGAATGGCGGCGGTGATCCGGAAGGGAGGAACTGATTGATTTCTCCAGATCTCGGATCCAACATGGTAGATAATTCTCACCAGATTTCCAAGGAGCGAGGGAACAGATCAAAAGACCAGATCTGTAGGAACAACTGTCCACCGCCATTGTTCAAGTCTCAGATCTAGATTTACTTCATCATTTTATTCTCCGATCTAGATATGTAGATCAAACGTTCAAGATCAGGTATTCCTAAATTCCATCCTCTGCAATTGATTTTGTAGGAGCAAGCATAGGTTCGCTGCAGGGTTTTCCCGTGAACCGAATCACCAAAACTAATTTGAACCGGATCGATTTATGGATATTGCAGATAATCTAAATTCACAAAACCCTAGCATGCTCCTATGAATTTAATGCATATTTGTGGATTGAGAGATTACCGTAAATCCGTCGAGTCTGAACCGATCTTTTGAATTTGAATTTCCAACTTGAATTCAACCACGCAATCCAAATTTATCTGCGGAATCAGAAATTAGAAATCTAATTTCTAAGATAAAATCGAAATAAAGAAAATGGAAAAAGAAATATGTTGTTCTCCAGATCAGATCTTCAGATCTGTGTCCCGGTGCTGATCGGATCTACTACTGGTGAGGACTCCGTAGATCTGTGGCTTGAGCAGGACCAGAATACGATAATTCCCCTCCTTTCTCTTATGAATCGGCGCCTCCCTCTCTCTCTCTTAGGTTTAGTGTGTTTCAACTGTGTTACAACTTATGAGAGAGAGCTGTCTATTTATAGACCTAGGGTTGTAAACCCTAATGGGCTCCTGGGCTCAATTCAGCACACTTGTTGGGCCAGAACTGGGACCTAATGCAAATAATAAAGTGGGCCTATAAATTAATTAATTCTCATGTCCACAACCCAGGACACAATTAATTAATTAATTTTAATTCTTTTTCACCACAGAATTAATACTGACCTACCCCTTTATTACCACGTTATGAGAACGGGTTGCATTAATTGAGAATCTCCATATTTAAGGTTATCGGACATCTATTAATTAATCGGAGCCTCTGACAAGCTCTAACTACAATTGATTAATATCTTATAATTCCTGAGTAGTACCACTCAAACCTTATCACTCGTGCCTGAAATTAATCAGCCTGCAGGACTTTGGCACGATGAATGTCATTGAGCTCCTCAGGGAATGTCCCCATCCTATTACTCGGATATGGTTACCTAAACCCAGTCTCAGGCGGTACTACACGAACTTCTGTTACCCAAGATGCGGATATACGAGCACGTTACTTAGGCTCTCCAACATGGCAAGTCAAAGTAACAGTCAACCCGTGCAAACCCCTGAACCTTCGTTAGGGTTTGGACTCAATCAATATAACGAGATCTAGTATTCGCTGATATCAAACAGACAAATACATCTCACTGCGGTCCATCAATACGCCACCTCTGCGTACCAGCATGTCAAGTAACCAAGACTGACTACTTATTCCGACAATGTCGCAGCCATCCGGACAGACGTACCCTCATACGCTGTCTCGGCTGTGATCAGGTTTATGTCTCACTAGGTCAAGTGATCATACTGTCTTCTGCGATCTACAACACTTCGTATGATCGTCCCTATCGGTGAGCAAGAGGATACCATTGTTCATACATGTTAGATTGTTAACAGATAGGAGAAATAGACCGTTGTATACTCATTATAATAAATGCTTTCAGTATACAAAACCCATCAATCTCCCACTTATACTCAAAGCATAACTAAGCTATTACAGAGTATACAGTCCGTCTATCTAGTCTGCTGTCTCTTTAACCACTATTAGTGGTCGGCATCCACCTCAGACCCAGCTCACGAATATGTCTTTCGTAAACTTTCTGCGGCAAGCTCTTTGTAAATGGATCAGCAAGATTGTCAGCAGTGTCAATCTTCTTAATCAGCACATCGCCCCTCGATACAATTTCTCGTATGATATGGTACTTTCTCTCTATGTGTTTGCTTGCACTGTGAGACCGCGGTTCCTTTGAGTTAGCCACTGCACCAGAGTTATCACAATAAATTGTGATGCTCCTCGGCAAACTCGGGATCACGCCCAACTCTAAAAGGTAGTTCCTGAGCCATACCCCCTCTTTCGAGGCGTCGGAGGTGGCGATATATTCCGCCTCCATGGTGGAGTCAACAATGCATTTCTGCTTTGAGCTCCTCCAAGATACAGCTCCACCTCCTAGGGTAAACACATATCCTGAGGTAGATTTCTTCTCATCCTGGTCTCCTTGGAAATCCGAGTCTGAATAACCCATAGGGCACAAATCCTCACTTTGATAAACTAGGCAGAAATTCCTAGTTCTTTTCAAATACTTGAGGATGTGCTTTACAGCAGTCCAGTGCGCCTGTCCAGGGTTAGACTGATATCTTGCTACCATGCCAACGGCATAACAGATATCTGGCCTGGTACACAGCATCGCATACATGAGACTACCCACCGCTGAAACATATGGTACAAGGCTCATCTCGTCTTTCTCCCGCTGTGTCTGAGGACACTGCCCACTAGAAAGACGAACGCCATGTCTGAAAGGTAGCAAGCCTTTCCTGGCGAGTTGCATGCTGAACCGGGCTATCATAGTATCCACATAGGATGCCTGGGATAAGCTCAACATTCTTCTCTTACGATCTCGTAAGACCTTAATACCAAGAATGTAGCCAGCTTCTCCCAGATCCTTCATTTGGAACTGTTCGGACAACCAAACCTTGATTTCGGACATCACTCCCTCGTTGTTTCCAAATAGGAGTATGTCATCAACGTACAATGCAAGGAAGACCACGCTCCCACTGACACAAAGTCGGTAAACACAACTTTCGTTTTCCAACTATGCAAATCCATAGGATTTAATCACATCGTTGAAATGTAAGTTCCACGACCTTGAAGCTTGCTTAAGTCCTAGAACCAGACAGAACAGGTTTCCGTGCTCGCATGGTAGACTGCTCCACTACAAGGTCCTCAAGTAGCTCATGCAGAGCATACTCTCCCTTTGCAGCAGCAACTACCTTAAAGTCATAATAGGATTCCGGAAGAGAATTCAAGATAATATCAATCTCGCCTTGCGCACTGATATTACCACCCCGCACAGTAAACTGTCTCATGAGATCAATCACAGACATCATGTGCGGAGTCATTGAACTATCCTCAACCATCTTCTTGCACACAAGATTGTGTACAAGCTTGCAGTTAATAGTTCGCTCCACTTTGCCAAAATCTGTCGAGAGTTCCTTCCAAAGCTCTCCAACCCTTTCGAGGTGCTCATACTTATGCCTTAATTCTCTAGACAGGGAACCCGTGATGAGCCAGAAGGCGAACTCATCAGCACCCTCCCATCTGTCATAGAATTCAAGCTCAAGCTCGCATACTCCTCTTTGACAGCACAACAATGGATCCATGTAAAGAACATGTGCTTGATTTTTCAGATAAAGGATGTGTTTGATGCAGAAACTCCATTCATGGAAGTTTGGACCAGTTAGAGGATTGAGAGCAAGTATATGATCGACAGTAGACATAGACATTTCTGAAACAATAAAGATCTTAAATAAGAACATACACGTAGAACTTCGAAAACAAATGCATTGAAAACCTTTTAATAAATCAAATACAAATATTTTTCCACTAATTGCCCAAGAGTTCCCACCGCAAGCTACACTCATAGACGTTTACGATGTCACCCTCAACCAGAACAGCGGGTTTTAAGCCCCAATCCATTTAATTTCACTACCATGTCAGGATGCTTTTGACACTAGAAATTAATAATTAGAGAAAACCTTAGACCAAGCCATCTCTCAAGAACAGGGATGCAATTCTTGCATTATATTCTAAGATGCTTCTAAGCAATTAACCACAAATTTAACTCCGGCCAAAAGAGATAGTTTAGCATGGCACGTAACCATACCGCACAACCCTTAAAACTTTTGTTATCTATAATTTAAATAAATCCTAGAATACTTGTGAAAGAGATCTACGCAAGTTACACTCGTAGACGTTAACGCAAAACCCTCCCACTATTCACATGATTTAAATTGTTTGTCTAGAAATCCCAACAACCGTACCCATGCACCTCTAGGAACTAGCAAGCTACACTCGTAGACGTTTACTAGAACGAGAGATACACTTACAGCCTAGGACCGCTTTGTGGAGGTCTATTGATTTTTATTAAAAAATATGCTTAGTATTTTTCTTTTAAAAGGTTTCTTTATGCGCACACATAATTTCTTTGTCATTATATTTCCCAAATTTTTGCATATAATAATACAAGCCCAAAAATTCAAAAAATATAATCCAACAAGAAATTAATCACATAAGCATGCTGAAAGCTGTAAATAATAAAAGCGATAAAACATGCTTTTCCTATTATCTACACATGCTTAATTGCGCACATAAATAAATCACATATCATACGAGGACAATTAAGGCAAACGAAAATTCCTCGTGGCCCCACAAAAAAAAATATCTATCTATTACAATTTGAAATTTGAATTTAATTTGGATAATTCCAAATCTTTTCAAATCTACCAAATCTTCAAGGGCCTCCAAATCCGGATACACCAAATCTTCTGGGATTTAGGCCTTTGTGATCTGATTATTTGCCCTAACCCTAATGCAAACCCTAGGGTTTGCACATGACTGTACAAACCACCAAAACACGAGCCACCGCGATGGGACAGCAGCAGCCGACGACAGCCACAGCCACCGCCGCCCGCCGCCGCGCGCATGCGCGCGCGCGCACCTCGGCCGTGCGTACCTGTGCTGCCTACGCCCGTCGTCGTCTCCGTCGGCCCTGCGTCGTCTCCGTCTTCGTTCTTCGTCCTCGACCCGTCCAATTACAGATTTTGAAAAATAAAAAAATACAGAATCTATTCTATTACAATTCTTTTAAAATCTACACTAATCCCGGATTTTTTTGTGATTTTACAAAAATAATTCAGCCCTACACGGATAAACCACCGCGGGCTGAATCAATGGGTTGCCACGAGGAACAAAAACCAACATCCACAAAATAATAAATTCATACATGCATATTGAATTTAATTATGAACAACAGAGCCATAAATCAGAAACCTGGCTCTGATACCAATTGTAGGGTTTTCCCGTGAACCGAATCACCAAAACCAATTTGAACCGGATCGATTTATGGATATTGCACATAATCTAACTTCACAAAACCCTAGCATGCTCCTATGAATTTAATGCATATTTGTGGATTGAGAGATTACCGTAAATCCTTCGAGTCTCAACCGATCTTTTGCATTTGAATTTCCAACTTGAATTCAACCAGGCAATCCGAATTTATCTGCGGAATCAGAAATTAGAAATCTAATTTCTAAGATAAAATTGAAATAAAGAAAAGGGAAGAAGAAATATGTTGTTCTCCAGATCAGATCTTCAGATCTGTGTCCCGGTGCTGATCAGATCTACTACTGGTGAGGACTCCGTAGATCTGTGGCTTGAGCAGGATCAGAATTCGAAAATTCCCCTCCTTTCTCTTATGAATCGGCGCCTCCCTCTCTCTTTCCTAGGTTTAGTGTGTTTCAACTGTATTACAACTTAAGAGAGAGAGCTGTCTATTTATAGAACTAGGGTTGTAAACCCTAATGGGCTCCTGGGCTCAATTCAGCACACTTGTTGGGCCAGACCTGGGACCTAATGCAAATAATAAAGTGGGTCTATAAATTAATTAATTCCCATGTCCACAACCCAGGACACAATTAATTAATTAATATTAATTCTTTTTCACCACAGAATTAATACTGACCTACCCCTTTATTACCACATTATGAGAACGGGTTGCATTAATTGGGAATCCCCATATTTAAGGTTACCGGACATCCATTAATTAATCGGAGCCTCTGACAAGCTCTAACTACAATTAATTTATATCTTATAATTCCTGAGTAGTACCACTCAAACCTTATCACTCGTGCCTGAAATTAATCAGCCTGCAGGACTTTGGCACGATGAATGTCATTGAGCTCCTCAGGGAATGTCCCCATCCTATAACTCGGATATGGTTACCTAAACCCAGTCTCAGGCGGTACTACACGAATTGCTGTTACCCAAGATGCGGATATACGAGCACGTTACTTAGGCTCTCCACCATGGCAAGTCAAAGCAACAGTCAACCCGTGCAAACCCCTGAACCTTCGTTAGGGTTTGGACTCAATCAATATAACGAGATCTTGTATTCGCTGATGTCAGACAGACGAATACATCTCACTGCGGTCCATCAATACGCCACCTCTGCGTACCAGCATGTCGAGTAACCAAGACAGACTACTTATTCCGACAATGTCGTAGCCATCCGGACAGACGTATCCTCATACGCTGTCTCGGCTATGATCAGGTTTATGTCTCACTAGGTCAAGTGATCATACTATCTTCTGCGGTCTACAACACGCCGTATGATCGTCCCTATCGGTGAGATAAGAGGATACCATTGTTCATACATGTACGATTGTTAACAGATAGGAGAAATAAATCGTTGTATACTCATTATAATAAATGCTTTCAGTATACAAAACCCATCAGTTCGCATGGTTTATTTAATTGAAATTTATTCCTGGTACCCTAAGAACGATCTTTGAAAAGAATTTAATTAATGGCAACTCATGTTGTCCATCGTAGATTCAAACCCTACAATTGGAATCAGAGCGAGGTTGATGTTCTTAGGCTCTATCTTGGATAGATTGAAATTAAATAAATATGTATGTTCATGGATTGATTTAAAATGTCATGGATGTTTTTGTTCTCGTGGCCTTTTTGTTTCGGATCTATTTTTCACCACGAGAAAATCCGTGGTTAGATATAATAGGGAAAATCTTGATATAGATTCAGATCTATTTTTTTGTATTTTCTTTATTTTTTTCAAATATGTAAAATTGAGATTCGGAAGAAGAACGAGAATTGGAGAACGAAGAACAGACATTGAAGGAACCATTGCCTAAGGTTCCAGATCTTAGCCGGCGGCGGCGGCGAGCGGTGGCAGGTGGCGGCGGGGGGCAGAACCCCTGCCTGTGGCTGGGCCACGCCTGTTCAAGCTGTTGCGCGTGTTTCTGGCGAGCCCAAGCCGACAGCGGTCCTGCAGCAGCGTGCAGGTGGCCGACGAGCTCCCAGATTCGGCCGAGGCGGCGCAAACGGGAGGTGGAGGCGGGGAGTCTTTCCTGCAGCTGGGCCGCGCCCCTCCCTCTCTCTCCCATTGCATTTTTTATGCAAGACGACAATGGTGGTGGTTGTGTGCAGAGGCAAGGGCCACGCAGCCGTTGGCTCGCGTAGCCGGCGTCCGCGATGCTGGTGGCTGCGCGCAAAGGCAGCGCCGTGCGCGGCGGTGGGACGCAGCACAGCCTTGCTGTGTTTGCTGCTGCTTCGTGACTCGCTGCCATTTGCTGCGGCTATTGTCAAGAACGATGGCTGAGGATGATGGGCAGCGGGCGAGGCTGGCGGGGAAGGCTGGCGGCGTGCTCCGGCGGTGGCGGCACCGGAAAGGGGGCGCCGGGGGTTGCAAGGCTGTGGCGGCTGGGTTGGGGAAACTAGGGTTTCCAAACCCTAGGATTTCCAAGCTAGGGCCGGAAATTGGGCTTCTCAGCCCGGAGGCGGCCCGCAGTCTGGAAATTAGGGTTTGGTTCATGTTTTGGGCCTGAAACCCTAATTCAAAGCCCAGTTGCTGTTAAAACAATCCAAATCAGATTTCAAGTCCAACGGAGGCCCAGTTTGAAGATCTATACTGAAAATAAATCTTGTAATAGATTAGATTTAATTATTTTTCAGTTGTAATCGCATCTGAGGGGCCACGAGAAATTTTATTTGTTTATTTAATTATTTCTCGTACTGATGTGATATATTATGTGCGCACTAGTAAATAATAGGAAAGCATGCCTATTTGCTTTAATTATTTACTTTTATAAGCATGTTGCAATTTTATTTTTGAGCATGTCTTATGTGATTTATTTTATGTTTTAAATTATGTCTATAAATTCCGGGATCATATTAATTTATGATGGAATTTTAGATATGACATAATTTATGGGAACATAAAATAATATGTGCGCATGAAACCTTTAGAATAAAAAAATACTAAGCTGGATTTTGGTTCTTTTCTAACCAATATCATTAGACCTCCACAAATACGACTTCTCATTAGAAGTAAAGCATTTCAAAGCGTAAACGTCTACTCCAGTAGCTTGCGTTAGAAATAAATTACCAGTTCTAATGCGATGAGGTTTCTAAATAAAACATTTAGTTTAAGATGAGAAGTGGGAGCCTCTTAGCAAACGTCTACTCCAGTAGCTTGCATTGAGACAACTTTCACTGGTCTTTTAGATTAAACTAAATTAGATAACGAAGGATGTGAGGGGCATGCGGTATGGGTCGAGTACGTATGCTAAATTGCCCTTTAACATCCTTAGTTAGGATTGTGGTTACTTTGGCTTAGATGTTACCTGAGCACAACTCATGGATGAGATCCCTGCTCAAGATAGGTGAACATGGTCAAAAGATCTCCAATATTAATTTTTTTTGCTTAAGATACCTGGCATGGAGAGAAATTAAAGGACCTATTTTGGTCTGGTCGAGCGTTTGCCGTAAACGTCTACTTTAGTAGCTTGCGGTAAATTAGCTTGGGCAATTGGAGGAAGCAAATTGCATTGTTTTATCTAAAGGTTTTATGCATATTTGTTTCAATTGTTCGTAGTATGTGTTTACTTTAATTCGCTTATTTGTTTTCAGATGTGTCTATTATTGCATCGCTCATCAATTCAATCGTACACAATTCCTTGACTGGTCCGAATTTTCCTGGATGGAAAAGCGACATTGTCAAGCTCTTGGATTCATTTGAACATTTGTTTGTTCTGCAAACTCCATGTCCGAGTTCGCAGACTGATACATCTTCCGATGAGGAGCGTGCACAGTATCACATGTGGATGTGGTCGAATGGCATGGCCAGACAATATATCTTGGCTGGTATGTCAGATGCACTGCGTCCTCGTTATAGTGATGTATGGCTTGCGCGTGACATTATGCGACGTCTTGACGTAGCATATGGCGGACTCGATGGACATGCTAGATCCAGTCTTATCAAGCGTATTGTAAGACAGAAAAATGGGTCAGAACTATTCGGTACGTGAACATGTGGAATCACTCATCCAACTCATAGATGAGTACACATTAATGGGTGGTCAAATTGACAATGATGTCAAAATTGACTTGATATTCAACACGTTACCGAAGTCATTTGATGACTTCAAAATTTCTGTTGAGAAAAACAAGAGTGAGTATATTGTTCACAGTCTGCTCAAGGATCTTGTATCAACAGAAGCTTCTTCAGTCTTTTCTGTGAGTCACTCTGATTTGCTTCCTGTTGGGAAATTTGGCTAAGTTTCCTTTCCCCAGTAGCTACTTGTTTAGATTCTAGTTTTGGTGTTTTGGTGGATCAAATCCAAAGTCCTACCAGCGTCAGTTGTCTCTAGAATAGCTCTCATGCTGACACTGTTCACCAGCATGAGAAGTGCTTACCACTGGTACTGTTCACCAGTTGGAAAAGCTTCATCAGGTGGCGGCTGACAAAGACTCATGCTGACACTGTTCACCAGCATGAGAAAGAGCTAATGACTGGTTACTGTTCACCAGTTGGGAAGGATTTCACCAGCAGGCGGCTGACAAACCTTACCAGCAGAATACGTGTTCTCACTGACACTATTCACCAGCGGTGAAGCCACCAGTCATGGGAGATTCCAAGAGTTAACATCAGACATATTGGTAGACTTAGATTGTGCCAGCGCAAGTCACCAGCAGAGACTGCCAGCACAAGATCACCAGAATGATCTACCAGTCGGATGTTACCAGCAGAATTCCAGATTCTCTCTCCCAGAGTCTTAGAGACAAAAAGAAGATTCGTCGAGGAATTAACTGACAAAGTATGACTTTAAGGGAGGATACCTTAAAGTCTATCAGTTCAAAGACACCAGTTCCGATTCCTCGTACTGACTTAAAGAGCCGTTCTGACACAAAGAGATCTGTGTCAGATAAAGCTGTCAAAGGTATGGTTCCCTCCGGAAAAACATACCTACCGCCGTCAGAAGGACATCCTAGGTCTGACAACTTTCCGGATGTGTCCAAACGGCTAGAAGATTTGAATGGGATCCCTCGTCTATAAATACCTGGGATCCATCAACATTCAAAAAGCTTCTTGACTCTTAATCAACCGAAAGACTTCAAATTTATTACGCTCAAGCAAGCAAAACACTTTCGAGGCCTTTCTAAGGCTTTCCGTGTGTTGATTTATCAAACACGAGACTTCAAGCTTCCAGCTTGTAAGTTACTGATCTCTTTGGTGTTCTTTCTCTTCCGAGGAAGTTCACAGCAGCTCTTGTGCCAGCCAGCACTTGAGTTATTACGGGCTTTTGCCGTATTGAGAAGACACGTTCTTGGGAGAACTAAACACCCAAACAGCTGTGGAGGTTGAAGTGACGTGCTCGCACTCCACCAGCCGAGAAGAGAGTTGAAGAAGGACAAGGCCGGGAGCGGTTGATCTAGTGAACTGGTGGACGAGGCATTCACCAGCTAGAGATAGATCGTAGGACGCTTGTACCTGATTACTCTATAGTGAATTTCCAGTGCTACGACTGGAGAGTGGACGTAGATCAGTTGATCGAACCACTATAAATCCTTTGTCTTTTATCCGTTTTCTGCATTTCATACTGATTTAAAACCCAGCACCCAAGTGCTGGTGTATATCTGAAAACTGATATAACTGTGCAAACAAGGCCTAAAATATTCTAAGTCTTGAGATACCAGCTGACGAGCCAGTCGCCAGTCAGCTGAGTACGCAGAGTGCAAGTTGACTTACCAGCTGACAAGGTCCCAGTCAGCTGAGTAACCAGCAGAGTGCAAGAAACGATTAACCACATTTTCCGCTGCCAAGTTATATTCTGATAATCCGGGACCAACACTTCCGAGTCGAAAGAGTGATGTCAAAGAAAAGAGGAATGAAGAAAGCAGTGGGAGCAGTCTTGCCTTATCAGTTCATTCCAGATCTCTTGCTAAAAGTTCTTCTAAATCGCGTCATTATGACATGAAGAAGAAGAATGGTAAATGAGAGAACAAAGGAAAGAAAGATAACAAGAAGGACAAATGTTTCAAGTGTGGCAAGAAGGGTCACTGGAAAGTAAATCGTCCAAGTTTGGTAGCTAAGGGACAAGGTACGTCATCTTTTGCATTGCTTGTTGAAACATATTTAGTATCGGTTTTCTACTCCTTAGTGGGTAGTGGTAACTGAGGTCACTAATCGTGTTTGCTACACTTTGCAGGGAATCAAGCTTAAGGCTTGAAGATGGCGAGATTACCATCTCCAAGATTGATGCTGGAAGATGCTACTTCAGCTGATGGAGATTTTACTTTGAGTTTATGTTAAAAACTCTGTTTTAATTCAAGTTTCTGAAGAGATGTTGTTTTGGTTTTGATAAACATATTTTTCATCTATTGTTATGGATTATCAATTATTCGATATTGTTTCTCTATCATGAATGAGTAACAGTGTTTTCTATTATGGATGATTGTCTCTTCATTACTTAATTACATAAACTATCAGTATTCTAAGGTATAATTTAAAGAATCTCTATAGAGATAGATTACATCAGTCTAAGTAGTTTTAAGTAATTCATGGAATTATGGATTCAATCCAGGTATTCCTAAGAATGGTACTTATGACAACTACTAAGAGGTGTAAGATGGTAATCAGGTCTTTTAATAGGCGATTGTATCTCTATAGGTCATTTCGTGTTTGCTCTGGTTTGCTGGTTTGAGTCTACTTCCGCAGTTGCCTTAACAGGCATTGATACTGTAATCATTTAAGATTTGGATATGTTTATCTAGTTAACTACAAGTCTTAGTCTCTTGCTTCAATCATGAGCGTTCAAGACTAAGGTAGAGAATAAGTTAAACAAGACCGTATAAACATTATGGTTCATTCATAATGGTATATCTTAAGTGATGGGGTTTTACAGTATCTGGCAAAGCAAAAGGATTGCATCCCAGTTAATTGCACCTATTATCCCTCGATTGGGATAGTGTAGGTAAAAAGAAATAAGATTCTTTAAAAGTTTATAAGTTATGCCAGTTTTGCCAAATTCTCGTTTTGCGAACAGCGCCAAAAGCAGTTGTATATTTGCTTAATCTAGTGCCTTCTAAATAAGTTCCAAATACCCTAGCAGACCTTGACTATGTCAAAAGGGCAATGATGGGTAATTCGGTTGTTAAGCTGATATAGGAAACTGATTGGTTGGAAGAAAGGTTTAAGCTAGTACTGCTTTGTGGGCTATTCCAGGCAAACGAAAAAGATGGTTGCTTTGTGTATCCTAGATACAAGCAAGTTGTATAGGATGAAACCATGAATCCAAATGTGAGATTGTTCTCTAACATTTTAGAGAAGACAATTCAAATCCATCAGGAAATACACCGTGGCATATTGAGCATACCTTGGAAGGTATGGTACCAATTGCACGGTCACCTGTGTAAGGGGATAAACCACAAATTAATGCACCATTAACTGACAACGTAAAAGGAGCATCGTTGCAGTGGGAGGTTGCATTAACAGGCTTAATGGTACTGGTTTGTGAAAACAGTCTCTGGACTGGTTGCCAGCTTAACGAAAAACATCGTACTTATCCCTTAAAGCGCAACGAAGCTGTTAAGACAAAAGATGTTGTTTAATGACGTCAAGTCATGGATTCGGAAATGAATCAGTAAAGGTTATGGTTGTGTATCAAGATCAGTGATTGCCAAATAACTTTCCAGCTATAGGCAACTGATTGATATACAAGAATAATACTCGAATAGTAACCTAGTATATTCGAGAGTCTAGGTTGGTGAGCAAGGTATGTTTCACAACATGACATTCTCACTGGTTGCAACTACTAAACCCATTCGAAGTCTTTTAACCATAATAACACATATGAATCTAACTATCTGGAAGATAGATGACGTCATCTGAATTTTATAAACGGGTACCTTGATAAAAGGTGACGACATATGTGTGCAACAACCAGATAAGTTATGTGCAGTGAAGTGAAAAGCATCATGTCTGGAAGCCAAGGAAGTTCAAGCGTGAACTTAAAGGAGCTTCAAAGTCATGAAATAGACATTTCAATATTGTCTATCGAGAATGAGAGTTTCATGTACCAGTTATGTGTCAGCAAAAGCGTGGTTTTTCCTTGCACATTATGTAGATGGTATTTTCACTTTCGGAAACGGAGTTGAGATATTGTCAGGCATAAAGGATGGTTATCTGAACAGTTTCAGAAGCACGACTTATGAGATTTTTGGAACATCTTTTGAATTAAAGTCTTGTGTTGCCACAAGAAAGGGATGTTCAGGTATCTCAAGTCGCTTAAATTGATTCTGTGGTGAGTCGTTCATAGCAAGAAAGATTGTTATCTTTCCTTATTATAAATGAACGAAATTAGATATCTGTAATGCTATAAGCATGTTAAACAGATTTCAATTCAACTCAGGACAAGCACATTAGTTTTCTATTGTACCGTGTGAGTTGAATGGCATCGGATATCCAGGAGGATCATAAGGAAAGGAAATCAACCTCTAACTATGTGTTGGCCTTGGAGGAGGAGTTATCGGAATCTAACATAGAAGTGTGTTGCGGATTTCGGTATGAAGGCTGAGTCTTTCACAGCTTCATTAGCTTCGCAAGAAGCAGTATAACTCCGGTGTTATCCTCTAGAGGTGTGTGTTCTGATTTTGCCTAATAAAATCACATGGAATTGTGATCATGTTGGTGCAATGACAAACTCAAGGGAACCCGAGACTCGCAAGGTGGTGAAACACATAGGATGTGTGTGATGGGTTTTGTATACTGAAAGCATTTATTATAATGAGTATACAACGGTTTATATCTCCTATCTGTTAACAATCTTACATGTATGAACAATGGTATCCTCTTGTCTCACCGATAGGGACGATCATACGGCGTGTTGTAGATCGCAAAAGACAGTATGATCACTTGACCTAGTGAGACATAAACTTGATCACAGCCAAGACAGCGTATGAGGATACGTCTGTCTGGATGGCTGCGGCATTGCCGGAATAAGTAGTCTGTCTTAGTTACTTGACATGCTGGTACGCAGAGGTGGCGTATTGATGGACCGCAGTGAGATGTATTCGTATGTCTGACATCAGCGAATACAAGATCTCGTTATATTGATTGAGTCTAAACCCTAACAAAGGTTCGGGAGTTTGCACGGGTTGACTGTTGCTTTGACTTGCCATGATGGAGAGCCTAAGTAACGTTCTCGTATATCCGCATCTTGGGTAACAGCGGTTCGTGTAGTACCGCCTGAGATTGGGTTTAGGTAACCATATCCGAGTAATAGAATGGGGACATTCCCTGAGGAGCTCAATAACATTCATCGTGCCAAAGTCCTGCAAGCTGATTAAGTTCAGGCACGAGTGATAAGGATTGAGTGGTACTACTCAGGAATAATAAGATATTAATTAATGGTAGTTAGAGCTTGTCAGAGGCTCCGATTAATTAATGCAACCCGTTCTCATAACGTGGTAATAAAGGGGTAGGTTAGTATTAATTCTGTGGTGAAAAAGAATTAATATTAATTAATTAATTGTGTCCTGGGTTGTGGACATGAGAATTAATTAATTTATAAGCCCACTTTATTATTTGCATTAGGTCCCAAGTTTGGCCCAAATAAATATGCTGAATTGAGCCCAGGAGCCCATTAGGGTTTAAAACCCTAGGTCTATAAATAGACAGCTCTCTCTCATAAGTTGTAACACAACTGAAAAACTCTAAACCTAGAGAGAGAGATTGTGGGCGCCGTTTTTGAGGGAAAAGGGAGGAGAATTTTGATTTTGGTCCTGCTCAAGCCACAGATCTACGGAGTCTTCACCAGTAGTAGATCTGAACAGCATTGGGAAACAGCCCTGAAGATCTGATCTGGAGAACAAGATTTTCTTTTCTTCTTCTTTGTTGTTTTTTATTTTATCTTAGAAATTAGATCTCTAATTTCTGTTTCCGCAGACAAAATCGGATTGCGTGGTTGAATTGAAGTTGGAAATTCAAACGCAAAAGATCGGTACAGACACTACGGAGTTACGATAATCTCTCAATTCACAAATCTGAGTATTAAATTCATAGGAGCATGCTAGGATTTATCATGTATTTAATTATGCACAATATCCATAAATCGATCCGGTTCAGTTTGGTTCTGGTGATTCGGTTCACGAGAAAACCCTACAATTGGTATCAGAGTGAGGTTCTTGATTTATGGCTCTTTTGTGTATAATTAAATTCGATATGCATGTATGTATGAATTTATTATTGTGGATGGTTTTTGTTCCTCGTGGCAACCCGTGTGATTCAGCCCGCGGTGGTTTATCCGTGTAGGGCTGAATTATTTTTTGTTAAATCACGAGAAAATCCATGATTAGTCGTAAATTTGAAAAATTGTAATAGAATAGATTTTCTGTAATTTTTCAAATTATGTAATTGGACAGGTCGAGGACGAAGAACGAAGACAGAGCCGACAGCAGACGGCGGCACACGGCGCGGCAGGCGCGTGGCCGGGGCGTGCAGTGGGCAGAGGCCACGGCGCGTGTGAGGCAGGACGGCGGCGCACGGTGCGCACGCATGCGCGAGCCCGCTGGGCGAGAGCGCGCGGCGGCGGGCGGCGGTGGTCGTCGTCGGCTGATGCTGTCCCATCGCGATGGGTCGTGTTTTGGTGGTTTGTGAAATCCTGTGTAAACCCTAGGGTTTGCATTAGGGTTAGGGCAAATCATCAGATCACAAAGGCCTAAATCCCAAAAGATTTGGTGAATCAAGATTTGGAGGCCCATGAAGATTTGAAAATATTTCGAATTATCCAAATTAGATTCAAATTCAAATTGTAATAGATAGAATTTATTTTTCTATTTTTGTGGGGCCACGAGGAATTTTTGTTTGCCTTAATTATCCTCGTATGATATGTGATTTATTTATTTGCACAATTAAGCATGTGTAGATAATAGGAAAAGCATGATTTATCGCTTTTATTATTTACAGCTTTCCAAGCATGCTTATGTGATTAGTTTCTTGTTGGATTATATTTTGGGAATTTTTGGGCTTGTATTATTACATGCAAAAATTTGGGAAATATAATGACAAAGAAATTATGTGTGCGCATAAATAAACCTTTTAAAAGAAAAATACTAAGCAGATTTTTTAATTAAAATCAATAGACCTCCACAAAGTGGTCCTAGGCTGTAAGTGTATCTCTCATTCTAGTAAACGTCTACGAGTGTAGCTTGCTAGTTCCTAGAGGTGCATGGGTATGGTTGTTGGGATTTCTAGACAAACAATCTAAATCATGTGAATAGTGGGAGGGCTTTGCGTAAACGTCTACGAGTGTAGCTTGCGTAAATCTCTTTCACAAGTATTCTAGGATTGATTTAAATTATAGATAACAAAAGCTCTGAGGGTTGTGCGGTATGGTTACGTGTCATGCTAAACTTTCTCTTTTGGCCGGAGTTAAATTTATGGTTAATTGCTTAGAAGCATCTTAGAATATAATGCAAGAATCGCATCCCTGTTCTTGAGAGATGGCTTGGTCTAAGGTTTTCACTAATTATTAATTTCTAGTGTCAAAAGCTTCCTGACATGGTAGTGAAATTAAATGGATTGGGGCTTAAAACCCGCAGTTCTGGTTGAGGGTCACATCGTAAATGTTTACAAGTGTAGCTTGCGGTGGGAACTCTTGGGCAATTAGTGGAAAACATTTGTATTTGATTTATTAAAAGATTTTCAATGCATTTGTTTTCGAAGTTCTACATGTGTGTTCTTATTTAAGATTCTTTATTGTTTCAGATATGTCTATGTCTACTGTCAATCATTTACTTGCTCTCAATACTCTAACTGGCCCAAACTTTCCTGAATGGAGTTTTTGCATCAAACACATCCTTTATCAGAAAAATCAAGCACATGTTCTTTACATGGATACACTGTTGCGTTCTCAAAGAGGAGTATGCGAGCTTGAGCTTGAATTCTATGAAAGATGGAAGGATGCTGATGAGTTTGCCTTCTAGCTCATCACGGGTTCCCTGTCTAGAGAATTAAGGCATAAATATGAGTATCTCGAAAGGGCTGGAGAGCTCTAGAAGGAACTCTCGACAGCCTATGGCAAAGTGGAGCGAACTATTAAAGGTAAGCTTGTGCACAATCTTCTGTGCAAGAAGATGGTTGAGGATAGTTCAGTGACTACGCACATGATGTCTATGATTGATCTCATGAGACAGTTTACTGTGCGGGGTGGGAATATCAGTACGCAAGGCGAGATTGATATTATCCTGAATTCTCTTCCGAAATCCTATCATGACTTTAAGGTGATTGCTGCTGCAAAGGGAGAGTATGCTCTGCATGAGCTACTTGAGGACCTTGTAGTAGAGCAATCCACCATGCGAGCACGGAAACCTGTTCTGTCTGGTTCTAGTACTGGTTCGACAACCTCTAAGGTTGGTGACGATGGTGCTGAGAGAAAGTTCATGAAAAGAAGCAGTGATAGCAAGTCTAGGAAGGGGAAGAGAGTCAAGGTCACTCCAAAGAAGAACGAGTGTGCTGGATGCGGAAAGGTGGATTGTCCGAATGCTAAGGGACAAGGTACGTCATTTGCATTTGTAACGGAAACATGTTTATCATCAGTTTCTACTCATTCGTAGGTAGTGGATACTGGAGCTACTGATCATGTTTGTTACATTTTGCAGGGGTTCACACCGAGGAGGGTGCTGAAGAATGACGAGGTTACCATCTCAATGGGGAACGCAGCATAAGTGAGTGCAGTTGCCATTGGAGATTTCACCTTGTACTTTGATGATTCTGTTTTAACTTTGAGAGATGTTTTGTACGTGCCGGATTTTTGGCAAAACCTTATTTCAGTTTCCAAACTTTATGTTGATGGATATTCAGTTATTTTTTATAGTGGTGTTTCTATCATTGGTAATAACGGTGTTATCTGTCATGGGATGCTGAATAATTCTCTCTCTGTTGTTAACTGTAATCATAAGTCTTCCGCAAGTATTGCATGTAATTCATCCGTAATTGATAATCCTAGAAAGAGAAAATTTACTTCTTCTGATGAGGATCTTACATATCTCTGGCACTTGAGACTGGGTCACATCAGCTTGAAGCGGATTCAGAGACTTGCAGATGACGGTACATTGGACCTAGTCCGGGCTGTACCTTATCAAGTCTGCGAATCCTGCATCGAGTGCAAAATGTCAACTAGGCCTTTCAAGGCTACTCAGTCTCGAGCAGAGGGAGTGTTGGAATTGATCCATTCTGACTTATGTGAACCGATGTCCACGCAGGCTCGTGGAGGGTACGAGTACTTCGTCACTTTCATTGACGATTACTCAAGGTACGGATACGTTTACCTTCTTAACTACAAGTCTGAATGCTTTGAGAAATTCAAAGAGTTCAAGGCTGAAATAGAAAAGAAGGTCGGGAAAACTATCAAGTCGCTGCGATCTGACCGTGGTGGCATATACCTCGGTAATGAGTTCCTGCAATATTTGTCAGAAAACGGGATTACATCCCAGTGGACTGCACCGGGTACTCCCCAGCAAAACGGTGTAGCTGAAAGAAGAAATAAGACTCTTCTAGAGATGGTAAGATCAATGATGAGTTATGCAAACTTACCAATTTCGTTTTGGGGCTACGCATTGGAAACAACAGCTTACGTGCTTAATGTGGTGCCTTCTAAATCAGTTCCTAAGACGCCTTCTGAGCTCTTCCTTGGTCGCAAACCTAGTTTGTGCAAGTTCAGAGTTGGGGCTGTCCGGCACACGTACTGTCGAAGGAACCTGATAAGTTAGAAAGCAGGTCAAAAGTAATGTTGTTCATAAGGTATCCCAGGCAAACGAAAGGTGGTTACTTTTACTGTCCTGAGAGTCAGAGAGTCGTTGTTAGCACCAACGCTAGATTCTTGGAGGACGAGTATGAGAGTAATCACAAGTCAATGAGTGATATCGTTCTTCAAGAAATTGAAAACAAGAATGCAATTCCAAGGGAAGGGGAACTTGTAGATGTGGGTGCACCTGTAAGAGGTTCAGCACCACAGACACGTTTTTCAGTGCAAGGTGCAGGACCACAAGTTACTGCACCTACTACTGACATGGTACATGTCTCGTCGTAGTGGGAGAGTTATTTTCCATTCGGAAAGGTACATGTTCGTGAGTGAGTCTTCGGACTTGAGCCCGGAAGATGGACATGAGGACTCTGACCCACTAACTTACGAAGAGGCAGTGCAGGACAAGGATGTTGTCAAATGGCGTGTCGCCTTGGATTCTGAAATTGAACCATAACTGCTATGGATGTATACCAGAAAACTGATTTGCCAGATGACTTTAGGGCCATAGGGTGCAAATGGGTATACAAGAGAAAGAAAGGGGCGGATGGAAAGATCACGGCTTTTAAAGCCAGGCTGGTGGCAAAGGGTTATAGTCAGAAAGAGGGCATTGACTATCATGAAACCTTTTCACCCATAGCCATGCTCAAATCCATCCGGATATTCCTTGCCATAGCTGCGCATATGGACCTCGAGATCTGGCAGATGGATGTCAAGACCGCTTTTCTAAACGGTTACCTTGAAAAAGGTAGGGATATCTATATGCAGCAACCCGAGGGTTACATAAGCAAGGGCGAAGAACATCTTGTCTGGAAGCTTAGGAAGTCCTTGTATGGACTTAAGCAAGCTTCAAGGTCGTGGAACTTACGTTTCAACGATGTGATTAAATCCTATGGATTTGCACAGTTGGAAAACAAAAGTTGTGTTTACCGACTTTGTGTCAGTGGGAGTGTGGTCTTCCTCGCACTATACGTTGATGACATACTCCTATTTGGAAACAACGAGGGAGTGATGTCGGAAATCAAGGCTTGGTTATCCGAACAGTTCCAAATGAAGGAACTGGGAGAAGCTGGCTACATTCTTGGGATTAAGGTCTTACGAGATCGTAAGAGAAGAATGTTGAGCTTATCCCAGGCATCCTATGTGGATACTGTGATAGCCCGGTTCAGCATGCAACTCGCCAAGAAAGGCTTGCTACCTTTCAGACATGGTGTTAATCTTTCTAGTGGGCAGTGTCCTCAAACACAGCGGGAGAAAGATGAGATGAGTCTTGTACCATATGCTTCGGCTGTGGGTAGCCTCATGTATGCGATGCTGTGTACCAGGCCAGATATCTGTTATGTCGTTGGCATGGTAGCGAGATATCAGTCTAACCCTGGACAGGCGCACTGGACTGCTGTAAAGCACATCCTCAAGTATTTGAAAAGAACTAGGGATTTCTGCCTAGTTTATCAAAGTGAGGATTTGTGTTGTGGGTTGTACATACTCGGATTTCCAAGGGGACCAGGATGAGAAGAAATCGACCTCAGGATATGTGTTTACCCTGGGAGGTGGAGCTGTATCTTGGAAGAGCTCAAAGCAGAAATGCATTGCCGACTCCACTATGGAGGCGGAATATGTCGCCGCCTCCGATGCCTCGAAAGAGGGGGTATGGCTCAGGAACTACCTTTTAGAGTTAGGCGTGATTTCGAGTTTGCCGAGGAGCATCACAATTTATTGTGATAACTCTGGTGCAGTGGCAAACTCAAAGGAACCGCGGTCTCACAGGGCAAGCAAACACATAGAGAGAAAGTACCATATCATACGAGAAATCGTATCGAAGGGTGATGTGCAAATTAAGAAGATTGACACTGCTGACAATCTTGCTGATCCATTTACAAAGAGCTTGTCGCAGAAAGTTAACGAAAGACATATTCGTGAGCTGGGTCTGAGGTGGATGCCGACCACTGACAGTGGTTAAAGAGACAGCAGACTAGAGAGACGGACTGTATACTCTGTAATAGCTTAGTTATGCTTTGAGTATAAGTGGGAGATTGATGGGTTTTGTATACTGAAAGCATTTATTATAATGAGTATACAACGGTTTATTTCTCCTATCTGTTAACAACCTTACATGTATGAACAATGATATCCTCTTGTCTCACCGATAGGGATGATCATACGGCGTGTTGTAGATCGCAGAAGACAGTATGATCACTTGACCTAGTGAGACATAAACCTCATCACAGCCAAGACAACGTATGAGGATACGTCTGTCCGGATGGCTGTGGCATTGTCAGAATAAGTAGTCTTTCTTGGTTACTTGACATGCTGGTACGCAGAGGTGGCGTATTGATGGACCGGAGTGAGATGTATTTGTCTTTCTGACATCAGTGAATACAAGATCTCATTATATTGATTGAGTCCAAACCCTAACGAAGGTTTACGGGTTTGCACGGGTTGATTGTTGCTTTGACTTGCCATGGTGGAGAGCCTAAGTAATGTGCTCGTATATCCGCATCTTGGGTAACAGCAGTTCGTGTAGTACCGCCTGAGACTGGGTTTAGGTAACCATATCCGAGTAATAGGATGGGGACTTTCCTTGAGGAGCTCAATAACATAAATCGTGCCAAAGTCCTACAGGCTGATTAAGTTCAGACACGAGTGATAAGGATTGAGTGGTACTACTCAGGAATAATAAGATATTAATTAATTGTAGTTAGAGTTTGTCAGAGGCTCCGATTAATTAATGGATGTCCGGTAACCTTAAATATGGGGATTCTCAATTAATGCAACTCGTTCTCATAACGTGGTAATAAAGGGGTAGGTCAGTATTAATTCTGTGGTGAAAAAGAATTAATATTAATTAATTAATTGTGTCCTGGGTTGTGGACATGAGAATTAATTAATTTATAGGCCCACTTTATTATTTGCATTAGGTCCCAGGTCTGGCCCAAATAAATATGCTGAATTGAGCCCAGGAGCCCATTAGGGTTTACAACCCTAGGTCTATAAATAGACAGCTCTCTCTCATAAGTTGTAACACAACTGAAAAACCCTAAACCTAGAGAGAGAGATTGTGGGCGCCGTTTTTGAGGGAAAAGGGAGGAGAATTTCGATTCTGGTCCTGCTCAAGCCAAAGATCTACGGAGTCCTCACCAGTAGTATATCTGAACAGCATTGGGACACAGCCCTGAAGATCTGATCTGGAGAACAAGATTTTCTTTTCTTTTTCTTTGTTGTTTTCAATTTTATCTTAGAAATTAGATCTCTAATTTTTGTTTCCGCAGACAAAATCAAATTGTGTGGTTGAATTGAAGTTGGAAATTCAAACGCAAAAGATCGGTATAGACACTACGGAGTTAAGGTAATCTCTCAATCCACAAATCTGAGTATTAAATTCATAGGAGCATGCTAGGGTTTATCATGTATTTAATTATGCACAATATTCATAAATCGATCCGGTTCAGTTTGGTTTTGGTGATTTGGTTCACCGGAAAACCCTACAGTGTGATATCACATCATACGAGAAATCGTGACAAGAGGTAACGTGAATGCAGTGGGAGTGATTGACATTATAGACACACTTAATACTTTGATAAAGCAATGGTATTATGCTTTAAGTATAAGTGGGAGATTGTTGGGATTATATACTGAAAGCATATATGATTAAGTGTTTTGTACATTGGTCTTCATATATGTGTTGCTACAACAATGCTCGCATAATATCCTATTATCTCGCCTATAGGGATGACCGTATGGTGTGTAGGAGATCACAGAGGATCATATGAGTAGTTTGACCTAGCAAGATATAAACAGTATCATAGCTGAGACAGTCCCTGGATAGGCTGTCGGTCTAAGCAGCGGCACATCGGTTCATAAGTGGGCTTATCCTAGCTATTTGATGTGTCGGTACATGGTTATGTATTGATGGGATCAACAGTGGGATGTGCCATTCTCATTGACATACGAATGAGCCAGATCCCTAACATACTTCCTATGATCTTAAACCTAACTGAAGGATAAGGGGCACATACAGATTGACCACACTTTGATTTACCAGGGTGGCGAGTCTTACATGTACTCTAATACTCGTATTTTGGGTGTTGACAATTTGTGTGTGGCCTGCTTAGGCTGGACGTTTAGGTAAGCATATCCGTTTCAGGATGGTGACATTCCCTGAGGAGCTCACAAGGTTCATTATGCTAAACCATGTAGGTTAAATTATTTAATTCAGGCATAAGTGAAAATGAGTGAGTGGTATTACTTAGGAAATAAGAGATTAATTAATTATGGTTGATTGTCATAAGCCAAATTAATTAATGAATGTCTAAAACCTTAAATATGTGGATCATGTTAGTTTGGTGCAACCCATTCCTAGTAACGTGGTAATAAAGGGGAGAATCAACATTGTTACCGTGGTGAAGGTTAAAACAATGTTTTATTAATTAATTATGTTCTGGGTTGAACAAGAAAGGATTAATTAATCAAGAGGGCCCACTTTATTATTTGCATCTGGTCCCTGATCTGGCCCATGAACTGCTCAAGCCCATTAGGGTTAGGGTTTCTCAAAACCTTAACACTATATATATGCCTTCTCTCTATCAGATCAAAATGAGATTCAGTATATTAAACAAAAGAGAGAGAACGGCGGTGGCGATCCGGAAGGGAGGAACTGATCGGTTTCTCCAGATCTCGGATCCAACTTGGTAGATAATCCTCACCAGATTTCCAAGGAACGAGGGAACAGATCAGAAGATCAGATCTGTAGGAACAACTGTCCACCACCATTGTTCAAGTCTCAGATCCAGATTTACTTCATCGTTTTATTCTCCGATAGATCTGTAGATCAAACATTGAAGATCAGGTATTCCTAAATTTCATCCTCTGCAATTAATTTTGTAGGAGCATGCATAGGTTCGCATGGTTTATTTAATTGAAATTTATTCCTAGTACCCTAAGAACGATCCTTCGCAAGAATTTAATTATGGCAACTCATGTTGTCCATCGTAGATTCAAACCCTACATATAGATCGCAAGGAGGCTTGTATTTACTTAGTGAATTATCCAGAACTTGGGTCTAAAGAGTGGATGTAGGATATTGAGATCCGAACCACTATAAATCTTGAGTGTTGTTTACTGCTTTACTTATATTCCTGCTCTGTTTTTCTATTTCACAAACTGACTTTTGAAACCTTCAATACTTATCCAAGTATTGAAGAGTATATGTTGTGAGACTAACTTAACTAGAACAGACCTAAGCTTAAGTCTTCTATACACTAAACTGACTATACTCTGTTTATCCAAACTAGTGAAACTGTCTTTTATTACTTCCGCTGCATAGTCAAAGCTTCCGCTGCACAGTTTAGAATTTTGATTTCGGGACTAACATAGGTTGAAAGAAAAGGAAGAGCTGGGGATGAAAGAAGGAAAAGAGAAAGAAGAGAGACTGGAAAGGGAGGAAGTTGAAGAGAAAAGGAGGCATGATCAGTTCAATCTACTTATTGACCTGGTTACAAAATTTTTTTGATCGTCATCATCTACATCTGATCCTCCTCCTCCATAACTCTCCCGGTATACTGAGTTTTTGTACTTAGTCACTTTTGCAAGTTTAGTTTTCTGGCTTTCATTGTACTTGTAATCTTCTTACTCATTGATGAAAGTTTGGAAACTGACCTTTAGACAATCACTCATTGTCTGTCTGTCTCTCTCTCTATCTCTCTCTTCTAAGTTTTTAACCTGACTTAACTCACTTTTCCAAGTGTGAGCAACATACTTACTTTTTCGCTCTATTGGTTTTAATCGAGAAATGTCTCTCCAATTCAGGGGGAAGACCAATTAAAGTAGGTCAGAATAAAGACTCGTGTACTGAGTAGTGTCTTTTGTAAGCTGAGTACACCATGCTTCATTTTCTTTTTGACTGTAGTAAGTAGTTTTGACAATATCAAAAAGAGGGAAATTGTTAGAAACTAAGTTTTAGTTCCCTCCTTAATTTGATGTTTTGATATGTCAAAACTTACTTTAGCACTAAGTTTCTAGAGTTCTATAATGTAATCAGTGTATAGGATTGTTCGTGTTGTAATAGAACTTAGGTGCTGAAGACCGAGTGAAGAAGTCGTTCGAGATTTGAAGAAGTGTTCGTGCTTGAAACTTAGTAAGGCCGAAACTTAATTTCTGAAAACTTAGTTTCACTAAGTATGGCTATGACCTATATTGACCTTGGGAAGTCAATATAAGAGATGCCCATACTGACTTTGGAATGTCAGTATGGAGGCTTTTACTTCAATAAGCACGAGGAACACAAGGCGAATCGAAGTCAGACTTAAAAGTGAATAAATGCTAAGGAAAAGTCAGTACGAGGATATCCCATACTTGGATTCTTTGGACTGAATCTTAGTCTGACAAGAGCAGGTAGAAAGTACAATATAAGTACAACTTTTCAGAGCAGGCCTACCAAGGAATGACTGTGATTGGATGCTTCAATCTATGTCTCTAACGACTTAAATTTTGTGTCTAACGGATAGAATTCAAAGTGTCGACCAAGGCTGCCAATAAATAGCTCAACATCTCAAACGAAAAACAAAAGAATCACGTGAAAAGCTAAGCCGACACTCTGCCAATCTTTCTACTCAAAGCTCTTTGATATTTCGTGTCCTGAACACGAGACTTGAGTTTTCAACTCAAGTTAATCATTTCGTGCATCTGTCTTAAGTGCTCGAGGTTGAAGCCTTCTATTTGGTGAATATTACTTTTCTAAGTAATATTCATAGTAGTCATTATCCTACTCTAAAATTTTTATTCTCACTGGCTTTGCCAACTAACTTAGTTTTGGGAAGAACGAAGCCATCCAGGAATAAGGTTGCGAGGTGCATCCTCACTTCAACCTGAAGAAGTGCTAGCTTGCAAGGAGTTCCTAAGCGGGTGACGTCAGCAGACCGGAGGAAGAAGGATTCTGACGGGCAGATCATAGATCATAAGGAGGCTTGTAAACTGATCTTAGTGGATTCCCGATTAAGTTTGAAAGAGTGGACGTAGGATATTAAGTCCGAACCACTATAATATCCTGTGCCACTTTACTTGCTTACTTTAAGTTTATGTACTTAAATTTATCAAGCTTACTTTAAAACCTTCAATACTTAGCCAAGTATTGAAGTGTATATCTTGAAACTTACTCAAGAACTTTCTGAGCTCAACTTACTTTCTTTAACCCGAAACTGAGTTTCAGTTAGTTTCGGAGAACTTTCTGAGCTCAACTTACTTGCGCTGCAATATATTATTCTCTGATTTCGGGACCAACACTTTACGTACTGAAACTAAAATAGAGACAAAAACTAAGATGACTTTTACATACTTTGACGCACCAAAATAATATAAGATAAGAAAATTTCTAACAAATCTTCTAACACTTACGAACCACTATAAATCCTCGTGTCTATTTTCTGCTTTGCCTTGATTTTTGTTGTTGTGTTGAAATCGTCTAAGTACAGATTTGACATCAAATAACCAGATTTGATAACTAAAATGGACCAGACACAATTAGTTTTGAAATATGAAGAGTAAGATAATATTTTCAAGAGAGCAAAATTTATATAGCCACTTTGGATAAGTTAATATGTTATATAGCCACAAGTTTAAAAATGTATGTTTTTTAGCCACTTTTCAATGATTGGAGAGAGAATTTAACATTTGAAATTGTTAAACATTAATTGTTTTTGGATTTATTACCCCACCACCTACCCCACTTCCCCTTCTCTCTCTCTACCGGCGACTCCCCCACAACCGTGCCTCCATTTTCTCCGATTTGAAGCTCCAAACCACCGAATTTTGCTCGCCCAACCCAAAAAAGCTACATTCCATCGATTACAATGTCTGGAGACGAAGAAAATCCGAACCAAGTAAGTTATTTTTATTTTATTTTGCCGAAAATAACTTCTTTTTTTCGCAGAAATATGTCGATTTTTATGTCTTTTTTCCCATCGATTTATATGCTTTTTAGGTTTAAATGCATGTTTAATTATGTATATAGTTGATTAGGTTCATATTTCGTCTATTTCTATGCTTAAATATGACTAGAAATGGATTTTGCTGCGTTTTTACTGTGAAAAATACTGTGTCTACCCGACCTAGGAGAGAGACGACGAGATCTCGATTTGGCAAATCGAGATCTCGATTTTTTTTTTTTACTTTCTGTTTTTAATTCCTTTAATTCTGCTTTTATTTAAATATTTTATTTTATTTAATTGCAGGTTTGGGAGTGGATCAGACCCAGTTTGCAGGGGACAGTCCCCCGGTCGATGAATTGTTACGACTGGGACATTCTTGAGGACATTCGGACCAGATTAGAGAGCTTCGGAGACGATGATATTCTTGATTTATTTAGGGAAGGTCCCTTCGGTGCATTTTTCTCTTTCCGGTGGAAGAAGAGAACTATACGAGCTACTTGGGCTCTTATCACCCACGAGATTAATGTGGAGGGAGCTGAGGATGAGCTGTGGTTTCGTGTTGGTGAAACCAACATACGATTAGGTGCAGAGGAGTTCTGTTTGATGACCGGGCTGCGGTTCGGCGATTCGGGTTTTGATCCTACTGTGTTGAATGATATCCCGGAGGATGGGTGCTTATATTCTCACTACAATACCTTGCCCAGTGTAGATCAGTTGCACATTGATTTCATGAACCGGGACCTGAATCTGAGTGATTCCATTGATAATTATGTGAAGATCACTCAGATTCTTTTTGTCTACCGGATGTTGATTTGCTTGGATGGGAAGCGACTGGTAGACCCATGGGTCTATACATTGGTGGAGAAGCCTCACGAGTGGAGGGCTTTCCCTTGGGGCTCGTGGTCGTTCAGTGTCTTGCTGCATCAGATGTCTGTCGTGATCACATCTTCGAAGGCAGCTAAGGTGCCTTTGGTCCATATATACGGCCCTGTTTGGGTGTTAGAGGTAATTGTTTGTAATTTTCATTTTTAATTTAATATATTTTTAATTTATAAAAGATAAGACAAGAACTGTTAATTATTTACATTATTTTGCAGGCATGGGCGTACGAGGTGATCCCTGATCTGGCAGAGGTATGTGCGATACACCATATGCCAGAGGGGACTATGCCTCGATGCTTGATGTGGAGACCTCGTTATGTTCGGGATGCTGACTTCACTGATTTTTTCACAAAGGAGGTAATTATTGTTTACAATTTTCAATAATTATAATATAATTAAATATATATGTTTAATTTGATTTTTGTTTTTTTTCAGCATGATTGCAGTACTTCACTCAGCCGACTGAGGATGAGGCCGATTCTGAGTTTTGGCTCAGTCTGCGGAATGCTGAGCAGCCGATGATTCGCAGATTTAGACCTTACAGAGGCTTGAAGCCTCGATCATCAGTCTCTCAGCGGTCTGCTGCTAGTACCTCGAGGTCTTCTTCGAGGAGGGTTCCACAGCAGCAGCAGTCGTCGCCACAGCGTCGTCCCTCATCGCCGCCGCCGCCGCAGCCGCCGCCACAGCGCCACCCATCGCCAGTGTTCGAAATGGGGAGTGGTGGTTTTGAGATTCCAGTACGCTCTTCTTTCGAGCGTACTGATTTTCCTCATCGGCGGCGGGCTAAGAAGCGCCCGCGACGTTCCGCGTCTGCAGAGCCTCTAGAGGTACTTGTGTTTAAATTTGTTTGATTATATTTTACTTATATATTTATATTATCTTTTCAGACTGGACAGCCTCCATGGTACGAGGGGTACGAGATGTCCATGGATGACATGGTGCGATTTGCAGTGCCATTGGCTGGTCAGCTCGTGCAGCCACTGGCAGATACACTTGCGGACCGTACCTCGACATGTTATTCGCCAAGTGGTAGTAGCAAATAGCATGCGTAGCATTCGGAAATGCTAACTCCACTGCATTTTTTATGCTCTTGTGCTGATCACTGACAATGATCAGTCCTTCGCGATCTCCGAAGCAAACATGCAAGCGATGCATGAACCACATCCACGACTCATCATCCTCTATGGGTCCAATCCCGATAGCAAGGGGAAATAATTGTTCATTGTCGTCTTTCGTCACCGCAACAAACAACATTCCCTTATTCTTTCCCTTCAGATGCGTGCCATCTACAACAATCACTGGGCGCATGAAGCTGTGAAATGCATCGATGCAAGGAGCAAGCGCCAGAAATATGTGCTTGAACAAACTCTCCGAAGAAGTGGATATATCATACATCGTGCCTGGGTTACGAGACTGTAGCATGTGTAAGTAGCCCGGCAGCATCGCATAAGACTTCTCCCACTCGCCGAATACCATTGCAATGGCTATGTTTCTTGCCCGCACGGCAAAACTGTAATCAATCTTGATGCCGAATTGAATCAACAATTCAGACATCATCTCCTTCAGCTTTAGAATAGCGCCCTCCGCCGCCAACTTACTGGAGAAATACTTACCCAACACTCTTGCGGGCACTCTGCGGGGAGCAACACGATCAATATCCGTCTGGCAGCTGTGCATCAGATCACACTTGAATACTCTCCAAACAGTTCCAGATTGTCTTGCACGTAGCATAAAAGGACAACCATTCCCATGCTTGCATCTGAAGTTGAGCCGAGTAGTGCTGGACCTCTCTGTGGAGTACTCCAACCGGTGATGCAAGTGATGCAGTCCTACAGCAAGGTCAAGTTCATCCTTGCTGCTAAATGTCGCTCCAATGCACAGCTGAGTCGGGGCCCAATTTGCGGGAATAATCCACTCCAAACGCTCAGGAGCATCAACCTCTATTAAAGGAAGCACCCAACTCCTTACTTCCTGATCATGTCGAGCTGCAGCCACGGACAGACTCAAGTTATTGTTAGATAGTCCGTACTGATCCATTCGCCCAGGAGCTAGAATCCATCTAGAAAAATCACTGACCAAGGACTCAAACAACCGACTCCGGCCCTCCTCCTCGTCCCTCTCCTCCTCGCTTGCCTCCTCCTCCTCCTCATCATCATCATCACAATAATCATCATCATCATCTGTAGATTCCGCCTCATACTCATCTACAAAATCATCAGCTAATGAGATGCTAGGACCACCCATTCGTGTTGATCGTTGTGACTGTGACTGAGGTGCCTGAAATCCGGACTGATTTTGCTTCAATTTGGTGACCACATATATAATTGGATCAATGTTATTTTCATATAGCATCCGCATAATATCTTCGTCGGTCTTCAGTCCAGCCTTCACATGCCACGAGCCCCCAGATATACTGCTCATGTAAAATAAGCAGTAGCTAGTACTGAGGAGATCACAGTGCATGATCTCGTGAATCTTGACAAAATGGTATTGTAGGAGATCCGTTCACGTCTCAAACAAATCAATTGCTCGTCTCCGCCCATATACTCGGATCTGTCCCATGCACCACCATGACGTATGATGAAACGTTGATACGACATCTGCGATAAATGAAACGAAAATATTAAAAAAAATTCAGGAGCATATTCCAGCAGACATTTCGAGATCTCGATATTAATATCGAGATCTCGGAATTTCAAAAATCAAAAATAAAAAAACTCGCGCGGAATTCGAGATCTCGATTCCATTTCGAGATCTCGATTTTTCAGTTGAGAATGGAATCGAGATCTCGAATTCCGCATGGATTTTTTGATTTTTCAGGGTTTTTTCCAGAGTTCTCTGCGTATTTTTTTTTACGAAAAACAGTCCTAAAAACATAATATTTTCTAAAAAAGTAAGCTATACAAGTCGTTTCTAAACACATATCATCAATATAATGCATAAAACGAATGAAAAATGTGAAAAAATGGTTGAAATCAACATATCGTTTCTAAACACATATCATCAATATAATGCATAAAACGAATGAAAAATGTGAAAAAACGGTTGAAATCAACATACCTTCGATTTTGGCTCTCAAAACTCTCTCAACTATCTTCAAAATATTTTTTTTGAATGCTTCCTCGTACAATGAAAGCAATTTGTTTGTAAAAGGTTTTTTAATAAATTTCCAACAACTTTGGTTGTTGGAAATAAATGATCAAATAAATATTTTGTTGGAAATAAATAATAAAATAAATATTTCCGAAAATGAAAATAACTTTAATAAAGTTGATTTTGTCTTCTAGCCGAAAATGGAAGAGAGAAAAAGACAAAAAGTACAAAGTGACTAGAAAACTTATATTTTTATCCTTGTGGCTATATAACATAGCAACTTATTCAAAGTGGCTACTTTTATGTATTCCCACTATTTTCAACTGCATGTATAACTCTCTGATTTTGGGCCAACAATAAGAGAGAATAAATATTTTTATAGTTTTTTATTATTTGGAAGACTAAAAATGACCAATTGATAACATATAAAATACTTTCCCCACTTTAGCCCAAGAAGGAAATAATGAAATTTATTTGAAAGAAATAACACACAAAAATATTTTCAAAAAAAAATTCAAATTTATAATCTATTGATTACCGATAAAACATTTTCAGGAATGCGATGCCCAAAGTGGGACAATGAAAAGCATTTTCATCCATAACTCTAGTGCCTTAGGAAGTTAGAACTACCAAGATTTTCTTGTGCCACACAATTTATAATGTGGAAAATCATGTATTAAAATATTGAAAAAGCAAAACTATTATACATATTAAAAAAAAAAAAAAAAAAATCGAATTGGATCCCTTAATTCGATGAGTTTTGGCTCCAACCAAACGCACCCTACAAAAAAACCAACACCCAGCTTCGTACATGTTGAACGCATATTGCATACAGACTGCGCTGCCCTCTTCTTCCTCCTCCTCTCTCTCTCTAAAATTCTTTTCCAGCTTCAACTTCTCTGTTTCATTGTCCCTTCTCTGCTTCCATCCCTAGGAAACCGGTCTCTAATCCGGTAAACATCTCATAATTCTTAGAAGGAAAGGAAAATAATTGGCAGAAAGGGGTATAAACTCTTATGCGGTTGTTCTGATGGCGGCACCGCCGGTGAAATCGCCATTGCACAACTTCTCTCTTCCCCAGCTCAAATGGGCTCACAAGAACTCCTCCTCCCCTGCTGTTGGCTCCTCATCGCTCCACCACCGCTTCCGCCGCCGTGATCCCGCTGATCAGCATCGCCGAGGCCAGCCAGAGCCTGAGTCCGACCCTGAGAACCCACCTGAAAACCACAAGCAGAATCTCCCGCTAGCTGCTTCGCCGCGGGATGACTCTGTTTCCCTGGCGGTCGAGGGGGAGAATGGGGAGGCGAAGCCGTGGAAGTTGCGGCCGAGGAAGGAGGTCATCAAGGCGGCGTCGAGTTCTAAAAGAGAAACTGCCGCTCCAAATAATGACGCCAAGAATCACGGTAACGGCGTGAAGTCGCAGAGGCTTAGGGGCATAGCCGCCGGAGGAGGGCAGCAGAGCGGCGTTGAGGGGAAGGCGAAAAGAAAGGTTTGGATTTCATTATCGAGGGAAGAAATTGAGGAGGATGTCTACGCTTTGACCGGCGGCAAACCCGCCCGCCGCCCCAAAAAATGGCCGAAGAATGTTCAGAAACAACTCGATGTACTGGGCTTTAACTCCTATATCATATATTAGTTTGCATTTGTTTTTTTCCTGATATAGATTAAAGGGCGGGACGATCTTGCTTTTGGCTTCATATCTGATATGCTGAATGGTTTTTCTTTTTCCTTGTTGCGACAGAATGTATTTCCTGGATTATATTTGGTTGGACTTGCAGCTGACTCGTATCGGGTTATGATGTCTTGGTATGGCCTGCTTTTCGATTTCATGTTCTTGATATATTTGAAGTTTCCTGCATGCATGTCTAGGCAATGTGGTTCTGTGAATGTGAATTCTAATAATTATTGTAAATAATTGTGGGGGTATGCAGTCAGCGTGTCTTGATATAAGGGCAATGGAGTTGCATCAGCGTGTCTGCAGTTGAGTGTGTGTGTCTGAATGTGCTACTTTTTGTGATAGCAGCTAATTGTTTGAGAACCTGATCTGCAGAGGTGCAAAGCTGGATCTGATGTTGATATGAAGGTTGGAGAGCAACGATTCCTTGGTTGAGGTATACTATTCATGCAAACAAGGATGATAGTACTGCTGAGATAGATTAATGACTATAATATGTTATATTTTTCTCCTTGGTAACCTAATATGGGAGTTATCTGGAATTAGGGGCTTAAGAGGCAATCACTTTTATCAGTGATGCTCATGATGTAAGCTTGAAGCTTTTTGTGCATGAATTAGTCGAGTTGACATTTGGTACAACAACATTCCATATTGGCTTTCAAAGGACCTGAACATTATTTTAGTAAAGTTCATCTTGAATGTGTTCATAATGCCACTAGGCTTCCTGTTTTCGAGCAGTATAAGTAGGAATTACTTATGTTTATGTTTCATCATAGCTAATTATTTGGTAATATGGCCTGCTTAGTGTTTCTCTGCTCATTTAATCCTTGTTCATAAAAGATTCAGTACGATTCCTGATTTCTTATTTACTGGTTTCGATGTATGATAATAGTGCTAGAATTCGATCTTCATGCATACATGTGCCTGGCAAGTAGTAGCCATTATATCTTTCTATACGTTTATCATTTTATTAGAATCTTGCTGGATGAGTTAAGGGAGAAGATCCTCAGTAATCTATTATAGAACCTTGACATTTCTATTCACCCTGATAAAACTATAAGCAGTTCGAAAAAGTGTGGTACTGATAGATCATAGAAGCAGAAATATCCACAAGCGTGTTCACATGAACATGAAGAAGAAAGAAACACGAACTGCATTAAACTCTTAGAAAATAAGCTAGACCTCTGTAATGAACTTGAAGGGGCAAGATCTTGTCAGGATCTTGCAAATTGTGAACCAAAAAGCCTGCACTTGAATCTTTCTGGGCAGGAAATGGTAAAGAGTCGGTGGCAGGTTTCCATGGCCACTGAAAAGGGGTAACTTGACTCAGGCTGGAGTGGCATGTTCTTATCTGCTGCAGCTGAAACAGATGGGCTCAGTGGTAGTAGGAGACAGGCTGATGCAACTCTGCTGTAGTCTCGGGTGGTGGTGGCTGCAGCAGCTTAGACACATACGAGCTTGCCCCCGCCAGCGTGCTGTCTTAATATTGTCCAGATTAGAACATTAGGACCATATGAGCTGAGTAGAAGTAGAAGCAATACTTGCCGGTTTGATTGACTAGATCAGCAGGGGAAGCTCGACGAAATCTCTTCGTAGGGTTGAAAACTCAGCCCGAGTGTCCCCCACAATGAGATAAATTCTGCTCCTAACTTGCTGAGACGAGCCTCTCTCCTTGCTCCAGCCATTGAGAATATGAAAAGTAAGAGACAAGTTGATAGAAGCTAAAGAACTAAAAAGAACTAAAACACAGTTTCACACAAAAGTGCCTTACCTATGACCAAGAGGTTATAGGTTCTAGATTTCGAGGAAGGCATCTGGGTGTGTAAGTTTAAATAAATGCGTTTTATTCCACGCAAAAAAAAAAAAAAAAAAAAAGAGCTATGAATAGAAAATACTAAGGTGGCTGCAGCCCTTGCATGGTCCACAGGTCTAGAACACTACTTAAATAAATTGAACTAGATAACTAGTTACTCAAATCATTCAAATGATTGGCACAACTCAATTATATCTCCTTCACTCACTTGGCACACCTGTGAACATGCACGTAGGCCTGCAAATCAGCCTCTTTGCTTTTTAATGTGATCTTCAACAGATTGAGTTATTACAGCCTATAAGCCTCTTTGCATTTTTCTGTGCTATTAAAGCCTAGGAAATGGCCTAGAGAATTTATAGCAGCAGGTGACTTTAAAATATCTTCCTCCATGAGAATAGCTTAATGGATAGGGTGATCCATATCTTAAACCATGTTCTTAGCCTAATGTGGATATTCTCAAAACATATATTATCCTAAAAATAAATGAATGTTTTATATATTTGAAAACCATCAACACTAAAGAAAAAGAGCTAGAAAATCAAGGTACTTACTAGGAAAAGGTACACAACCTATGTTTTCTTTTGTTTTTGTTATTTTTTCTACTTTTTTTGGCCCATCTTCATTGAAAGATCAAACATACCTGTGTTAATGCTCAAAATGGATTACGAATATGGATGGAGAGGTAGCCAGTACTAGAAGAAGTAAGACTTGATATGAAAGTCAATAGAATGGTTGAAAAGGAAACTAGTATTATGAGCTAACTTTGTTTCTTGAATATCATGAGTAAATATCTTCCGACGTTTACATATTTATATCGAGAGGAACCTGCATCGTTTTCTTGGAAGCAGGAACCTCCTCTATTTTTATTGATGGAGAATGTAAATGGTATGCTGGAATAAATAATATCATGATTCTTTTTTTTTTTTGGTTGCAATTTTTTGATAAGATTGGAGGAGCCGACAAGGGTGACTAGGAAGCAAAATGTAAGTAGTTCTTAACAAACTGAAGCTATTCTTGATGTGGGGCAACTTATATTCCTCTTGTTTTGCACACACTCTGCTCAATGCTCAATAAAACTCATGCTTCAGTAGCAGTTGTAATATTGCACAGCTGCATCCTTTTTTTCCTCTACTTTTGTTCTCCCTCTTTTTTTCTTTTTTTTTTGCTCATGCCTCCAATTTTTATTTGGGAGCGTGATGCACTACTAATCACCCTACTTTTCTGATGCTGAACCATTATATCTAGGTGATATGATGGTGTCATTTTCTTGTTGTTATGTTCCTCAATTCTTTAGGCATTAGTGAATATGGTTATTGGTGGTTTTGTTATGGGTTAGTGATGGTTCATCAATACATGCATATTCATCTGCTTTTTTTAAAAAAAAATTCATTGTGCCACTATTGCCATGCAATTTTATAAATATTCGAGTTTTTTTTTTTTTTTCTGGTTAAAAATATCAGTATCGACAGCAGTTGGTTTGCAATGCAAATTAATTTCGGTAACATAAAGCTTTAAGTTTGCTTTGTTAAACAAATATTGATGATGTAAGTGGACCACTCTTGATAATTTCTGAGGCATTGAATTCCCCTTGATAGTTATCGAAAAGTAGCATTGAATTCCCCTTGATAGTTATCGGAAAGTAGTACTCCCTCCGTCCGTCTCTTTAGTTTCATTTTTCATTTTTATCCGTCTCACAAAATTAGTTTCATTTCCTAAGATGGAAAAAATTTACTCACATCAATAAAATATTAATTCTACTACACTCACAAGCATTGGTTACTGTGCCAGATCAAAATAAAACTAATGACGTGGGAGTGGGACAGGGAGAGTATGATAGATAGTCATGAATATAAATGAATTAAAATGGATTAGGCACTGGTCAAATATTAGGATGGATGATAGATAGCCATGAATTTAAAATTTGTTAGGCACGGGTAAAATGTTCAGATGGGATTTAGCAATTTATCGACATATGAAGATCTACAGTTTATGAATCAATTAACGTAAGCATTCAAGGCCATTCACCAATCACCAAAAATATACAATCACACACTACCTTCATCGTTCCTCTTGTATTTAAGGGGGCTGATTAGCATCACACAAAGATGGAGAACAGGTTCTCTTCACATAAAGTAGACTGTGGTAGTAAAACATGCTCGAACCGAGGCTCAACATCAAGTCTTCGTTGCAGGTCTCACGAGTCCCAGGCCCGAGCCACTACCCAAATGTTTAAAATCTTTGGCCTCAAGATTATCTCCATGGCCAGCAAAACCAGTTCCTCCCTTTGCAAGATTGACAAGATTCCTCTCCTTGCAAGGCTTGTCACAGGCTAGACAAACCTTATCGGCAGCAATGAACTTATCCGCGCACTTCTTGCAGAACACATGCCCACAAGAACTCAAGGCAACGAGTGAGGTTGTATTAGTCAGTGTCACCTTGCAGCTAGGGCAGATATACGTCTTGTCTAGAGAAGTTGATCTCTTTTCTGCACCGGTGTCTTCTGTGAAAACAACCTTAAAAAGTGTCTTCAGCCTAAGTTTTTCCTTCCCTTCAGGGCATACTGTTTCTGTTGATGGAGAGTCCACTTTATTAGGAGCTTCAGGTGTTGCGGAAGGTAGCCAAAATGCCTTCATCGTGCGGAGTGCTTCCTCTTCGTATGAAGTTGCCTTTACGCTGTTAGCGCCATGGAAACCGTTCTTGTCTCTGCTGTAGTTTTTGTCATTGTACTGTGGGACTGCACCATGGTTCTGCTGATCGAACGCATCCAGCTCTCTAGCTTTTTGCAGTATTTGCTTCTCCTCTTCTTCCTCCTTTTCCTGTTTCTGTTGAGCAGAATGAGCAGCTAGCTTTCTGAATTGAGAACACAACTCTTTTAGTATAACAAATGCATTGAATAAAAACAGAAAATTGAACCATAATCTGTTTCCAGACAAGTCCATTGAAAAACATTAGATGAAAACCAACTAAAAAACAACTCTAACAAGTCATAACTTCCACAAATCTTGCATCTACTTGTGGAACTAAGGCCAACAGTGAAAACTGGAAATGCTGAATCAGATAATTGAAGATAGATCTCTACATCTCATGTTGTGCACATTATATACGTTAGCGTTTCACAATGCATAAACCAGTCAACTAACAATGGAGAACTCATCAAACAAGATTTCATACATTAAACCTCCAATTTAGCAACCAAATAGACACATTTACATTATTGACCAGCAAAATCGACTAACACTAATCCAACCTTAATCAGAACAAAAGTAAGCATACCCACCTTCCAACAACAATATCAACGCAGATCAATTCACATCAAAGCAATCAAAAGCACGAATTAAAAGAACAAATCAAGATATTAACCTCTGAATATCTTTCTTCTGTGCTACCAGACATCCCAAAACGCACTCTTTGCAGAAAATGTGGCCTTTGAGGCAGGACATGGGCTCAATGAACGGCTTCAAGCAGAGAGAACAAGCGTCGAACGGCTTGATGGAATCTCTGCCCAATCTCTCCTTCTGTGTTCCGTACCCTAGCTTCCGCTTCTCATCGTACGTGAAGAATGCTAAATCGTTGTTGTTCTTCGAGTGTCTTTGAGGCATATTTATCAATTACCGATACGGGATTGCAAGAACTTGGTAAGGATTAGAGAATCGTTCCGATTTGGGTAATTTCGGAGGTAAAAGAAGCCCTAGATGGAATCGAAGAGGATAATCGTTTTCCGCATTTGGGTGAAATTATAGTTCAGACTTCAGAGACAAAATTAAATTCATCTTTTCAGTAGACATGCTCTTAACTTTCAATTTAAACCGTCCGATCAAGAGATGTGCAATTGGAGGGCCCAGATTCGGTATATTACGTAATATGGGTCTCATATAGTCGTATGAAAAGAAAATTCTTAATTTTTCCATTTAAAATGACCAATTTAATAAGTAGTCTCATTTCTTTTCGGCACGGGAATTAAGGATTGTGAGTGTAGTGAAGTTAATATTTTATTGGCGAGTGTGAAAAAGTTTGCCATTTTAGGAAAATGAGACTAATCTATGGGACAGACAACAAAGAAAAATGGGACTACTTCAATGGGACAGAGAGAGTAGAATATTTTGGCAACTTTTATCAACACATATCAAATATGGCAAAAAATACATATTTTTAAATTTTTAATTGGAGTTTATTAAAATGTCTTAATCAAGCGATGATTTTTGGGTTGGTGATGAAATTAAAACATAAAAAATATATATTTTAAATATTTTACTCAACATTTATAACTTAAAAATAATATTTAAATCGCTTCCGGGTCCATTTGGTAGCTCCCGATCTCTCCCAAATTAAAAATATTTTTATATAATTTTTTTAAACTTAGATCGCTCCCGAGTCGTACTCGGATGACACCCGATCTCTCTCATATTGATCATGCTTTTATATATATATATATATATATATATATATATATATATATGGTGATCATATGAGAATAGTTTTTAGCAGCCCTTTATCTTTGCATATCAACGCTCAAGATTTAAAATTTTCCGTATTCATTTTTTGTAGTATATTGTGCATTATTCAATTTTAGGATAATTTTGTAAAATTTTCTCTCTATCCTCTAATTAAAATTCTAAAAACATTAAATGATCATAACTCACTCAATTTAAATTCGTTTTTATGTATTATATATCAAATTAAAGACAATTTAATTATCTTTCAAACAAAATCCTTCTTGGATAAATTTAGATGACGAAAACCTTAACGAAAAAAAATAGTGATTCTATACATAAATCTCGTAACATCACATTAATTTTCGTAAAATGCATGAAAATATACCTAAAATGCACAATATGATTAGGGGTGTGCAGAAACCGAACCGAACCGAAGAAACCGAAGAAAACCGACCGAACCGATCAAATTCGGTCGGTTCGGTTTTCGGTCGGTCGGTTGGCGGTTTTGAATGAAGAAAACCGATAGCTTATCGGTCGGTTATCGGTTGGTATAATTTTGCCCCGATAAACCGACCGACCGACCGATAAGTATTTAATTAATTATTTAATATATATATATATAAAATATTTTAATATTTAAAAAATTCTAAAAACCTAATCCTAAATCCCTAATCTAATTTCTCATTCAGATTCTCAATTCTCTCAAACCCGTCGAACCCTAGCCGCACACCGCACCCGCACCAGTACACCACACCCCTCGCCATCTCCCATCTCGCGCTCGCCGTCGCCGGTCACTGCACCGGTCCGGCGGTTGGTGCTCGCTGCGCCACTCCACCTGCTCGACCCACCCCTCTGCTCGGCTCTCGCTCTCGCTCCCCCCTGCTCGCGAGTCGCGAGATTGAAGCAGCCCACTCTCGCTCTCGCTCCAATCTCCATCGCTCGGCTTCTCCTCTCGCTCGGCTTCTCCATCGCTCGGCTTCTCCAATCTCCATCGCTCCCCCCTGATCGCTCGGCTTCTCCAATCTTCAGCATGCCTTATCGGTTCGGTTCAAAAAGTCTATCGGTCGGTTTTCGGTCGGTTGGCCATGTCGGTTCGGTTCTATCGGTTTTCCTCTTATCGGTCGGTTTTTGAACCGACCGACCGATTGCACACCCCTAAATATGATGCATATGCATTATATTCCTTCAAAAAATGTGAGAATAAGGTGAGAATATAATTTTTTATTTTATGCAATGCAATAATATTAGAATGCATATTTGATAAATAAATATATATATATATATATATAATAAACTTATTTTAAGATAAATTACATCAACATACATTTTATTTATGTAACATAGTGAGATTCAAATTATTTCGTTGTTTATTTCAATATATGAATGATCGTTACGACTTAGAAAAAATTCAAAATTTACACGTTAACTTTTAATATGAACTTGAATTATTTTTATGATGCCTAAATAAGATTATGATTCTTTTAAGTAGACATGGTAAGAATATTAAAATAAATTAAGGTTATATATATTTCAATTTTGAAAATCAAATAATCTTTATTATTTATAATAATATTTTCATATAAGATTAGATATGGATATCCAGATTTTGATACATACAATATTTTCTTATTAGAGAGATAATTTTTTTTGTAATAAGATATAGTACACGTTTTCTTAGATAAAATGTAAAATTGCTAAGATAAAAATGCACAATATTGAAGATAAAATGTCGTAAGTAGAGATATAGAGCATTTTTATTTCGCAATGTAATGTTAATGCAGGATATTGGCTTTAAAATGAACAAAATCTAAGTTAAAGTGCAGGCTTTAAAATTATCATTCATTGTATATAATTATTATATTGTCCTCTAATGCAGGATAATCGACCAAAACTGCACACAGAATTAAAAGCATTGAAATGACAAGATCAAAGGTTGAGATTTATTCTCATTTCTCATAATAAGGGTCATTTTCACCTGATCACTACTATTATATATTGAGAAATGATATGCTGCCCACCTTATGGTGAGCTTTCGTGAGCTACAAGAATATAATATACCCTAATTGGGTGTATGAACCCTACGGTTGAATTTATAAAATTAATTAAAACTATAATAAATTAAAATTATAAAAAATAAATGATTAACAAAATAAAATTTTATTAAAAAAAAATAAAAATATATGTTGTAGCTCACAGAAGCTCACCATAAGGTGGGCAGCATATCATTTCTTATTATATATATATATATATAAGACCGAATTTGGTGCATTGATTTTTTAAATTAACGACTCAGATCAAATATTTTAAATTTGAAAATTCGCTGCAGTAATAAGGCAAAAAGTTGCATTATTTGGACTTTTTGGTAATTTTGGCATTATAATTATATTTGCACGATTTGTCTTTCCTAAATTCATGGGATTTGATTCCTATATTATTGTATTTCAAAATTAACTTCGTTTTCCTTCCTAATTTTGTGGGATTTGATCCCTAAATTATCAACATCTCAAATTAATTTATTTTCCTTTATTAATTTCGAATTTTAAGAAAAATTTACAATTTATTTTAAAATACTTTTTAATTTCATACGTCACACTAGCCCTAATTTTCATAAATTTCGATTTTGTTTTTACATGAAAAGTTGCATTATTTATCATAAATAGTTGCATTATATAAACTATTTTTTTGCAATATCATAAAATATGACACACGATTATAATACATAATATTACACGACAGTTAGTTGCATTAATGCAAGTATGAATAGTTTTATGATGTATAATTGAAGATGTATTCAATGCAACTTAATAATATCAATTTTTTTATTGTTGAATTCAAAATTATAACAATATTTATACTTGGTCGAAAGTTGCATTATTAATAAAAAATATATGTATCATATTAACTAATTCATTGCAGTATCTTAAAACATATCAAGTTTACATAGAGATAAGAAACAGTTGTATGAAGCAAATCTACAGGCTTAGTCAATGCAAGTTTACAGACTTAAATATTGTAAGTTTACAGGCTAAACTGCTGCAACTACATATATTTACATTCTCCAAAATTTTACACACAACTATAAAATAAAAAAATACTCCCTCTGTCCCATATTGTTAGACACAAAGCAAATGGCACATGAACCAAGACAAAGAATAATTAATTGTTTAATGAAGGATTAGCACTACAAATATTATTAAAATAAACACTAATTACACATTTAAAAAAGTCAAGAATTCAGTCAACTACAATAAAATAAGCATTAATCATAATGGAAGTACTGAAATTCAAATTTTCGAGCCTAATTTTCAAATACAGATTCAACTTTCCCACTAAAAATCATCCTATAAATCTACAGATTTACCACTTCTACACTTCCTGTTAACACACTTGGAAGTGATCAAAAACAAAAAAGCAAAATTCAAAGCAAAACGGGGAAAGTTGGGGATATATCTGAAGCAAAACAACAAGAGATTGTGGTCTTCTTGCTGGAGAATTCCATAAACACCAAACCAGTCAGAGGAATTTTAAATGAAGCTGCCTCTAAGTTCTGTTGTTCAAGGTCTTCTATTTCAAGGATATGGAAAGCTGCAAAAGAGGCAAGAACAAGAGGTGAGGTACTGCATTTGATAAACAAAAGACATGGTAGAAAGCTGAAACATGAGGTAAACAATGCTCAAATTGCTGCAATTCATTATCAAAAGAGAGGTTCAATTAGAGCACTTGCTGAAAGCCTAAACATTTCTAAGTCTACTGTGGGAAGATGGGCTAAAAAGAACCTGATCAGAGCACACACAAATGCAATTAAGCCATGTTTGACAGCTCCAAACAAACTGCTAAGATTGAGTTTCAGTTTACATGCCATAGGATATGATAATGTTTTGAAGAAGCATACATTCAAGCCAATGGAGAACATTGTTCACATAGATGAGAAATGGTTTTACTTAACCAAAAACACACATAGATGCTACCTGGCACAATCAGAAACTGAACCACATAGGACATGCAAGAGCAAGAAATTTATCCCTAAGGTGATGTTCATGTGTGCTGTTACTAGGCCTATATTTTCAGAACAGGGGAGTGTCATTTTTTATGGTAAAATAGGGATGTGGCCATTTATTGAAGAGGTTGCAGCTAAAAGAAACAACAAAAAAAGGGCTGCTGGAACATTGGAGCTGAAACCAATTCAATCTATCACTAAGGAAGTGATAAAAGCTTGTCTAATCAATAATGTAAGTAGTTCATGTTTAATTTTGGATGCAGTTTATTCTAAATATACTAATGCATTGCTTGTTAATTTTCAGCTTCTTCCAGCAATCAAGAATAAGTGGCCTACATGTCTAAGTAAAACCATATTCATACAACAAGATAATGCAAGACCTCATATCACTAATGCAGATGAAGAGTTTAATAAAGCAGCAAATTCCGATGGGTTTAACATATCATTGGTGCAACAACCACCTAATTCTCCTGATTTAAATGTCAATGATTTGGGATTTTTCAGGGCAATTCAAAGCTTGCAGCAGCAACAAGCATGTCTAAATGCAAGTGAACTAGTTACAGCAGTGCAAACAAGTTTCAACAGCCTTCAACCAATGACACTAAACAAGGTTTTTCTATCCCTACAATGTTGTTTCATGGAGATTATGAAGGTGAAGGGTTGCAACAACTATAAGCTGCCGCATATGAAGAAGGATGCATTGTTGATGCAACATAATTTACCCAGAAATCTTGAGGTACCCATGGAGTTAGTTAAAGAATGCCTAGAATACTTGAATGAAGTTGGACATGAAGCAATTGACATGGAATGGCTCATTACAGATTTGGGAATTGGATCTTCTTAATTGTAAAGCATAGATTGGATAATGCATGTGTCTATATGCTGGGAATTTTTGTAAAGCATATGTAAAACTATGTTTGGGATTTTTGTAAAGCATATGTGAATTTTGAATGCAAATCATAGTCTATGGCATGTAATCTTACACCCTAAACCCTACACAGTCTCAAGAAACCACTTCAAACATGCTTAATACATTTCAAACATATAGTGTATCATGAATGTGTTCAGTTTTACAAGTTGTGTGAGCAAAATTAAATCATTTCAGGACTTGGAACCTCTTTTCCCACAGCAGAACATAGAACCAGCCATACCAAAACCAACCATCACATAAAATCAAACATACATAGAACCAGCCATACCAAAACCAGGCAGAACATAGAACCAGCCATACCAGAACCAGCCATACCAAAACAAGGCAGAACATAGAACCAGCCATACCAAAACCAGGCATACATAGAAAAAGCCATACCAGAACCAGCCATACCAAAACCAGGCATACATAGAACCAGCCATACCAGAACCATCCATACAAAAACCAGGCAGAACATAGAACCAGCCATACCAAAACCAAGCATACATAGAACAAGCCATACCAGAACCAGCCATACCAAAACCAGGCATACATAGAATAAGCCATCACATAAAATCAACCGAAAAGTAAAAAAAGGAAAGAATAGACCGAATATTCGGGAATTGAATGTCCCAAAATTGACGGAGGACAGCCATGGCCAGATCCGTCTCCTCCTCCTCTCCACCGCTCAGATCCGTCTCCTCACTAAAAAATTAAGATATCAGAACACTTAATTAAACATATTATGAAGAGATAAACTTATTTAAACATATCAGATCCGTTCATATATATTACCCGCATTACCTTCGATGGGTATTCGGCTCTGTCGGCCCCTGCTGGTTCAAGGTTTGTGGAGGTTGAGGCAATGGTTCAACCGGTTCGCATTTGGGCTGCTGCAGTCGTGGAGCTGAAATTGGACCACGGCGAAAGCGTGCATGGCCGGTCCGATTGTGGTTGATTAGAGACATGTACCCTTTGATTTTGTTGACAGCGACATCGACGATGGCATTATAATCGTCGTTGAAGGCGTAGTGGTGGTGGGCGATGGGCGAGGCTGGATGATTTGAGAGAGGCGGTGGTGGTGGGTGATTTGCGACGGTGGGCTGGGGGATTTGCGAGAGGCGGTGGTGGTGGGCGATGGGCGACGGTGGGCTGGCAGATCTGCGAGAGGCGGTGGTGGTGGGCGATTTGTGACGGTGGCTGGATGATTTGCGAGAGGCGGTGGTGGTGGGCGATTTGCGAGAGGCGGTAGTGCTGGGGGACGGACAGGGCCGGCGAGAGGCGATGGACATGGCCGGCGAGAGGCGGCGGTGGTGCTGGGTTTGCAGCGGTGAGAGGAGTGGTGAGAGGAGTGTGTCGTGGGTTTGCAAGGAGAGAGCAGCGGCGGATGAAAAAAGGAAATGAAATCTGATTGAGAGGAGTATGAATTTAGGGTTTGACAGGGGTAGGGTGGGTAATTAGTGTATATTTGGGGGTAGGGTAGTAAATTTATGTTTTGTTAATTAAGATTATGTTTTGTTAATATTTTGCCAAAAAAGGAAACGTGTCTAATAAACGGGACGGACGAAAAAAGAATACGTGTCTAATTCAATGGGACGGAGGGAGTAATATACTGTGACTTTACAGGCTTCATAAATGCAAGTTTACAGGCTTAATAAATGCACGTTTATAAGCTTAATTATTGCAACTACGTAGTTAAGACATCCTGCTCTTCTTTGAACTCGATAGATGAATACCAAATCGAATAATTTTTGCATATTCTCTATAAAATTCAACCTCATCATCTAAAGTTCAAAAAGCGTGTCCCTTGAATTGTTTCAACGAGCTCTAAGCAATTGGTGTATCAATAACTACAAAAAGTAAAAATTTAAATCAGAACATGTGAATATATGCAACTGTACAGACTTAATATATGCAACTTTAACTGTAAATTTCTGCAACTTTAAATAATTATAAATAGTCAAATTTAATGTATTACGTGATGCATCTTTGCAACCTGAAACTATTAGAGCCAGTGAGGGGTGAATTCCTTCCTTGCCGGCACATCTCACCGGACTTCTCTCTCGTGAATAGCTTTTGAGATCTTGATTCCTCAAACCTCCAGCCAACGTTGACTTCTCTTTTCCACACTCCCAAATCTCTTTGACGATGCCTTTCTTCGAGCCAATGTCAGACCTCCAAATTACGAACGAAATTGCTGGAGACTAGATGTAGGTTATGGTGGAGTTGCTGGGTACGAAGTTCGTTGGTACTTTGATGCAAGAAATCAAATATGATAACAAAACTTTAATCCATCAGACAAAAGAATTTTAAAAAAAATATGCCACTAACATCAAATATATTCAAATGAAAGCTTTACTTTGTCAAATTTATGGTTAAGTGAAAAATATGGTATATAAATCATGGAAGAGTGAGAGGGAAAAAAAAGAACGTGAGGGATATGAAAATTATGATAGAGTGATTTTAGGAGATGGTTAAACAAATATTTAAACTATCAAATTAAGTTTCCAAAAACACCCTTCAATTAAAATAAAAAATGAAAAAAAAATTAATTATTAAAGTCAATCAAATAATTTGGGTCATTAAAATTCGAAAATACATGACTCAGCAACTATATATATATATCATACTGCATACACTACACTCTCTCACATACTTTTACATATACTACATAATATTTAATAAATATTATGTTATTTTATTTTTTAAAAGTGTAGTTTCACCTGAAAATATCATAAACATGTATTTTTTATTATTTTTAGATGTAATCATAAGTTTTCAAAAATTATAAAATCTAATAGTCAAATTGACTATTTCATAATTTCTCCAAAAAAATACTTTGCGTTACGATAGTGAAAGTTGTCATATCTTAATAGAATATCGAGAATTAAAATTTAAAAAAAAATTAGTCTGTCAATTTAAAATTAATATATTAAGTCAAGGATATATATTTTTTAATTTGATGTATACTATGCCAAAAATGAAAAAAAAATTATTAACTTCTCTACTTTATAAGTGTATAGAAAGAGCGATTTGGAAGCGTAGGAAAAAAGAAAAATTAGCGACCACATTTCTTCAACAAACGAATTACATTAAATCTGTTAACTAAGCAGGAGTTCGATGCACAACAATGGCGAACAAACAAGAAAACTCAAAAACACCAGGAATTAAATAGTTTGCCAATCGGCTACATCCACAAGAGGATCACGCACACTTTTATTAAATGTTCGAAGATTACAAAATGGAAGAACTCAAAAACTCATCTCACGATTTTCCTCTCAAATTCAATCTCCAATCTCACACTCTCACACAACTCTCTTCGAAAAAGATGAAGTCAAAACAGAATAACCATTGCTCTCAATGGATATATTCTAATAGAAATGATTAAATCCTATTTCGCCACGTATCGACACATCAACGGTTTATTAATAGAGTTGCCACTCCATAAAACACGCTTCTTCTTTATCTTCACAAAATCGAGCTTTCTTCCTCCGACACCTTAAGTTTATGAGCAATCATGAACATAGCAACCAAGTGACCCAATCGAGCATGCCAAATTACTGCACTATATGTCTGGCTTGTCTTTTTCACATATGTCTCTCCTGCAAACATAACGAACAAAGAGCCTTTCCTTTCTCCTGAAGTAACAATATCAGCGTCTATGCCTTTCACATTAACAAGAACTTTTACATCTTTGAGGCCAAATAAGACATATTTTCCTGAATTGGTAATCAGAGAAACAGAAATTAAATTTCTCTTCAAACCTAGAACGTGAAAGACATCATCCAAATTCACAACACTTTTTCCATTTGAACCTATTTTTACAATACCTTCTTTTGCTACAGGATAAGCTGAATTATCAGCCGTTACAATAACACGTTCTTCCTTGTGTTGGTAGACACGACAGTTGGAGATCGGCAATGAGATAACTAACGCGTCGTGGTGAGGATGATGGATCCCTGGTGACTCTTTGCTGGTAAATTCAATGACCTCGTGTTCTAGGTTCTTGCGGGGTATTTCATCTGCATTTATGGCGGCGCGACAGGCCCTTTTAGCTGAAGCCTGGTTGATCTCGCTAACTTCTGATCCTCCGGAGATATAGTGCACCGTCTTCTCCATCGTTGGAGATGCTGGTGGAGGCTTGTCGCCATCCGGCTTCTTCCCGGGGTTGATCTTCCCACGGGTCCAGGTCTTCTTTCCATAAGTGAAAGGTACCCCATGAGCAGGCCTTTTTTCAGGAGCTCCAGGACTTCGATTCTTAGCGCGCAACATTCCTCCGTGCAATGCCCATGGTCATTATGGAATTTGTGGATTTTCTTGGCATCTTGCAAGGCAGGGTCGGTCGTCATCCACGCCGGCCATGTCACAGCCCCAGGAATCTGTTTGAGTACATTGTTCAACAGATCCGAGGGTTCTATGCTTAGAGTATAATCTGGCACATAAGGAGTGTTGCTTCGGGGAGGTCGTGTGTATGGATGCGACCTCGCTTCCTTCTTATCGTGAGGGTCGTGTTTGTCATCCATTGACGACCTTCCTGGAGTGTGGAGGCCATTCCTCCTTGAGACTCGGTAGGGCTCGTCTTCCTACTATTTGGTTCGAGCCCCAGCTTTGTTGAGAGCGTCGTCCAGCATTTGGCATGGGTATAAAGTCAATTCTTTGCACAAGTCAGAGTCTACATCGAGACCCTTCTTGAAAGCCCCAATTGCGGTCAACTGGGGACAGTTTGGGATATTGACCGATTCCTTGTTGAAGTGGGTGGCATAGGAGCTCAGGGGCTCCCTAGGATTCTGGATGATGGCATAGAGCTCATCCGGGTGTTTCTCTAATTTACGACTACTGGAGTATTGATACCGGAAAAGCTGTTGGAGCTCAGCAAAGGTGGATATGCACCCACGCGGGAGGCTCACGAACCACTCCAAGGCGGGTTTGGTCAGACTAGACCCGAAGTTCTTGCACATGCACGCCTCCCATTCCTCGGCCGGTATCAACACAACAAACATCTTCTGCTTGTAGATAGCAATGTGGTTTTCTAGATCCATGGTCCCATCATATGGAACGAAGTTCAGCGGGACGAACCTTGCTGGGATCTCAATGTTGGCGATGTTGGGAGCAAAGGGTGAGTCCGCGTAGCTCTCCCTTGCGATGTTCCTCTTCGGTGGTGGTACTCCCGGAATACGAGCCAACAGGGACTCAAATTAGTTCAGGCAACTCTTGATCGCGCTCATCGCCGTTGTGGCGACTGCTGGGGTTTTGCCTTTACCAGCCCCAGTCTTGGGTCTTGTCCCTGCGTTGGGTGGGATGTTTTGGCCACGTCTGCTCGTGTTGTGGTTGAACTCCATGTTCAAGTTCCTTGGGGTGACCGGTGGACGCCGGGTGGAACTTTCAGGGGCCGTGACCCACGGCTGGTGGTCCATCGAGGGCCTTGCTGCCTGGAGGTGTTGATTCTCCTCTAGCATTTCTCGATGAGCTCTCATCATTTGCTCCATCTGGAGTTGATTCTCGCGATCTCCTACTGCGCATCTCTCACCTGGTTCATGAGTTGCGCCACGTTTGGATCGCTCATCGATGATGGATGTGGCGGAGGGAATAATTCTAGTTGTGTCGTGTGGTTTTGGTCCATCCCAAGAAGGAGGTTCTGGAGCGTCGTTGCTCGAGTTCCCGTGGCCTCTACCCCTCGGGAGGGGGAGCTCTCAGCGCCGAAACTTATGGTTGGAGTCTTCTCTTCAGCCATTTCCTGCAAAATAGATCAAACTTTTGTTCCAAAGGCCCCACGGTGGGCGCCAGATTGTTCAGGTTCGATTTGTGATGAAATAGGAATCTCTGGAACTTGTGAGAAAAAAATGGGAAATGACTAAAGAACAATGAAATGAGACAATTATATTATTAATAATGAGAAATTTTGCGAGTAAGCTGGAGAGTACAAGACATTAGAGAGAAAAATTGTGTCAAATATGGGCTAGCGACGACCCTTTTATAGTCCAAGGGAGTCGTTACAACCCTAGCAAATTTGGGGGTTGTTCTGATTTCCATGGGGCCGTTGGAGGTGGTGATCGTTGCGCCTTCTTCGGGGTTGTTCACTAAGGTTTCAATTAGGTCAAACGTCCCTCTTGTTGGCGGCGCGGAGGAGTTGGCGGTGGCTTCGATTTCCATGGGGGCCGTTGGATTATGGTTTCCACCTGCCTTTCATGTCTTATGCTTGGCTCGGTACTTGCCTCCATAGAATCCCTTAAGGTCTTTATTGCCGACTTTAGGATCCACTATTAGAAGGAGCGGATCGTGCTGACGGGCAGGTCGTGGAGGTCATCGGTAGGACCTTGATAGTAGGTCATTAACTATGGCTTCGGTTTGTGCGCTTCTAGAACAAGACCTTACTGGTGGGTCGTGATCCTTTGGGTAGGTCCTTTCGGGTAGGTCCCTTTCGGTAGGTCCTTTCGGGTAGTGATCCGGTGCGCTGGGTCGGGGCTTAGTTCGAGTTCAATTGTTGGAGGTCATAGAACCCGTTTGGGCCGTTGCCATCTTTACTAGACCTGAGCCTAGTTCTTACAGCCCAATTATTTTTGGGCCCAACATGCGTCATACTTGCTAATTCATTTTTTAGAAGTTTGTTAGGTGCTAAATTAATAAAGGGGGAAACCTGTTAGGTGTTCAATTGTAAATCCCACCTTTAGTTTGATGTTTTGATGTGTCAAAACTGAATACCTAGGCTTAGAGTTGTTGCTTCTGTAATCCTTGTATATGACTATTGAGTTGTAATAGTTTGATAGAAGCAACCAACCAAAAACTGAGGAACAGTTTTTGAGACTGTCGGAACATAATGAGCAAGGATACTATAATGACAGTTCGAGAAAGCCACAAAAGAATGCGAGAGCCTGAAACTACATTTCGGAATAGTACAGAACTTACAAGGACTGAAAACTATGGAATCAGTTTTCACATTCGAAGGTACAAGAAATTGAAGAGAGAGAGCAACTCAGTTTCAACACAAGAAATCACACACGTAAGAGAGCACATAAAGAATGTGGAGCTAAACAGTCGTAGAAAGCCTTGGAATCTCAATGATAAGGAGCAACGGTTGAGGCAGTTGTGACTGGAGTTTAACGTTGTCGAGCCTGATACGTTACAAACTGTCTCAGAGAAAGGACAGCCGTACGCAGAAAAGGCGGAAGAGCAGGTCTGCTTTTCAGAAAGGTTATGGCCACTGATTGGACGACGACTACCTTGTCTCTATCGGCTACTTTTCAAATACCCGCCTATAAATAGCAGAAGAAACAGAATAACAACAATCCGAACATCGAAATTCTTATTGTTACTCTGCCGAAATCAAAGCTCGAAGCATTCAAAGCTCTCATCCTATAGCATTTACACCGTGGTTCATTTATTGAACACGAGACTTAACTGCTCAAGGAATCTTCATAGATTCACCGTGTGACCTACCTGATACACGAGGTTTAAGTCATCTGACTTAATCTTCAATCTTGGTGTTCTTACTTTTCAAGTAAGAATACAACATCCTATCTCTCTGTCAGAGAATAGGTTATTATGGGCGTTCGCCAAACTGTTGTGTTCTAGGGAGAACTAAACCATCCATCCACCGGAGAAGGAGAAGGGAGGTGTGTCCTCAATCCATTTCCGACGTCTACCAGTCCACAGAGAAGACGCAAAGCCTTCGACGGATTGAAGAAGGAGTGAAGAACATCTACATGGGCGAGTGATCCAGTCTGCTGCGAACGGTGGCTTTTGTGGTGGTTGGCTATAGATCATGAGGAGTGTATTTTTTACTTCCTTAGTGATTTTCCGGATTAATTTCCGAAGAGTGGACGTAGGACTTAAGTATCCGAACCACTATAATATCGTGTGTCTTTTACAGTTTTCATTTACTTTCTGCCTTACTCAGTATAGAACTGTATTTTTAAAACCTTCAACACTTCCTAAAAGTGTTGAAGCGTATATCTGAACTGATCACTTAAACTGCTCAACTAAACCCAGTTTTCATATATCTAAAATGAACTAACCGAGCTCAGTTTTGAGAGTGCAACCCCTTGTAATACTTCCACTGCACGTTAATCATAACTCTGATTTGGGACCAAGTCATAGAACCCGTTTGGGCCGTTGCCGTCTTTACTGGACCTGAGCCTAGTTCTTACAGCCCAATTATTTTTGGGCCCAACATGCGTCATACTTGCTAATTCATTTTCTAGAAGTTGAAGCCTTGCTGTATTTTCTTACTGAATAATCTCTCAAGTGTCGCCCATGCATCTTTTGGTGAACTTATATCACGAACATTATCAATAAACTCTCAACTGATTGAAGTTCTTAAAGCAAAAAAGAGCTTTCCCACACTTGATCTTCCACTTTCTTATTGGTCCTGTATTTTCCGGAGTATATAGGAATAACATCAACACCCGTGACTAGGGGCGGCAATCTCTGACTCGACCCGACAACCCGACCTGAACCTAACACGAAATTAGCGGGTTGGGTCAACCCATTTAACTATTGGGTCAATTTTGGGTTGAACCCACGAACCCAATTAAATTTTGGGTCAGGTTCGGGTCACCTGTGGGTCAACCCGTGTAACCCGAATAACCCGCAAAATTATCAATTTGAAATTAAAAAAGTTTTATATCTTACCATTTTAGCAACTTTTTTAATATATTTGATTTTTATTCATCAATATTATATTCAATGTGTTATACTATAAATTAAGCTCTATATTATACGTCAAATTGTACATATATATTACAATAATAATAATAATAATAATGAAAATAAAAAAATATATACCTAACACAAATTCTATGAGGTTTGATTACAAAATTGTCCTATTAAAGATAGTATAATTGTATTATATAAAAATAGTAAATATAATAAATTAGTGGAATGTAATATTTAAAAGAAAATGACAAATATAAATTTGTTATATCTTTTATTATAAAGAATATATTTATATTATAATGTAATAAATATTATAAAAATAAAAATTGATATAATATTTTTATGGGAATAATTTTTTCACTATTCTCTGTTAATATATAGATAGATTATCTAATTATTTAAAATATAATTATAAAATTATAAACATATTATATATATATATGCACATATTAGTATATTTATAATATATATATTTTATATCATACATCTAATTATTTTTATATATTTGATAATACCAAAGCAAGTAGATAAATAACAAAACTTATAAAGAAAGATAAAATAGTGAAAACATAAGGTTTTACTAAAATATATTATATATGTATGAGCTATAACATTAAAATATATCAAGTAAAATAAAATTAATGTGATGTAATGATTTACACCCGCACTATGTGCAAATTAATTATATAATATTTTATTTTATGATATATTACAATGAAATTAATAGAGTTATATATCTTAATATTTTTATAGATTATTTTTAATATATTTAATTTTTATTCGTTAATATTACACATATTATAATATAAATTATTTTCTACATTATAAGTCAAATTATATATACATTTAATAAAAATAAAAAGAAGTACATTAAACAAAAAATCTATGAGATTTGATTTTAATATTATCCTATAATAATGTTATATTTGTATTATTCTAAAACAATAGTAAATATAATAAATTAATGAGATATAACAATTTACAGAAAAAGTGACAAATATAATTTTTTAATATTTTTAATTATTTTTTATAGTAAATATGTTATAATAGAATAAATACAATAAAAATAAAAATAAAAAATTATGTGAATTTTCGAGTGAACAATTTATTTTACTACTTTACTTTTATATATATATATATATATATATATATATATATATATATATTAATTTATTTTATTTTTAAATTTGGTTAGAATATTTGAATAAGATTAAACAGGTCATTTGGGTCATTCTCGGGTCGACCTGAAAATAAACAGGTCGGGTTCGGGTTGAACTTTCTGACCCGAAAAAATTAATGGGTCGGGTTCGGGTTGGCATATAACGTATTAATATTAGGTCTCAACCCGAACCCAACCCAATTGCCACCCCTACCCGTGACTAAGTCCAACAAGTCTTGACCTTGAATATATGCTTCCATACACATCCTCCAATAATTGTAGTTTGTCCCTACAAGCTTCTCAACCCCTGAGGTTGAACTATTTCCTCCGTTCGATAACTCCATTCCTCCCAACAATTTTCAATCTCCTCCAATAAAATAGAGTGAAAGAAACCCAAATATCTTGGAAAAAAAGAAGTTATAATGAGCCGAGGCTCTGGATACCATGTAAAGATTTCCATTTCTCCCTACAAATCCGGCTTGTAAGGAGAGGGGAGTTTCACCAGTATATAGTGGTATATTCTCAGGTTCATGGCCGATGTGGGATAATTAAACACCCCCCCCATTTCTTCTTACAAAACTGGCTTGTAAGGAGAGGGGAGCTTCACCATTATATAGTGGTATATTCACAGGTTCATGGCCGATGTGGGTTTATTAAACACACCCCCCTCACGCACAGCGTAGAGCTTCATGGAAATCCCATCATCGGGATAAATTAGGTCCCATCATTGGGCCAAATCGATCCCATCATCGGGATAAATCAAGTCTTACCATCGGGATTTATCGGATCCCACATTAAACCGAACCGAACTCTGATATCATAAAATATAATAACAAAACCAGAAGAAATTGCAGTAGAAGACGTTTTTCTTATTTTGAACTTGAATATACAATACATCTGCGATTATTTATAACATGAAAATAAACAAACTTCTTCAGAGATAAACTCAACTAAGCAAACTCCTAAATAAACTCAACTACTTATCAGTACTAGAAAATAAGAACAATACTAAAAAATGGAAATAGAAACAATGATTATTAAAAAAAACTAAAAATAAGTAAGATGCACTAATTTTTAACATGAGCGTCACGTCATAACAATCTACCTTTATCGTTCTGGGTGCAATAAACGAAATATTACTCCCTTCGTCCCGCTACAATAGACCTTTTTTATTTTGACACATTAATTTCGGAGTTAGTGTTTAATAGCTAATTGTGGTTAATAATAAAATTGGCAATCGTAATTAACTTGTTTAAGTCTTAAATAAGTTAATTATAATTGCCAATTTTATTATTAACCACAATTAGCTACTAAACACTATCTCCGAAATTAATGTGTCGAAATGAAAATGGTCAATTGTAGCGGGACGAAGGTAGTATTAATTAAATTTTAACATTATAAATTGATATATCAAATAGAACAACACAACACAATTCAATTGTATATATGATGTCTTTCAAAAAAAAAAAATTGTATATATGATGAAAATATATATATATATATATTTTTGACTTAGTAAATTGAAATCGATGATGGATCACCAGATCTCTTATTTAGAAGATTTTACAACATCGATTTTTCACAACTAGAATATCTTCAAATTATAAAAAAAAAAAAAAAATCAAGTAGAAAAAACATAATGAGAAGTGAGAGGATTGAAAACATGAGATGCATTAGCCTCAATCAACTCCAACTGCCCCTTCAACAAATGCATGTAAACAATCCAATCCCCATTCCCCTTCACACTCGCCATCGGCATCACGTATCCCGCCTTCCCCTCCCACGGGAAATGATACGACCCAAACGCCGGTAACCCCCACCCAAAATCCATCTTCCCCACCGGGAATCGCTGCCCCGACGACACCACCACCGCCGGCTCCTCCGCCGTCACCTCCGCCGCGTATATCTTCGCCAGCATCATCTCCGGGCGCCGCTCCTCCACCCAGTCTATCAGCCCCAGAAAATGCTCCTTCCCCGCCGCCGCCTCCAGGAACTCGTGCACTTCGTTTGCCACCCAATTCAATGGCTTCTCCTTCAGCTCGTCGATCTTCTTCTCCCCAAATGGGATTGACAAAACATTCCCAAAATATGGAGCGATCAGCTTCGTCCTCTCTTCGTCGCCGTCGATCAGCCTGCTCCTCCCGTCCACCACAATTCCCAGCCTGCAGGTGTTGTCCTCGCCGGGATTCTCGCCTGAACCGATCGTTTTCCAGAGGAATGCGGAGAATGCCTCCAGCTTAGTTCTTCGATTCTTTTTGAAGTTGCCCGTGTTGGCCTGTTCTTGGAGATCTCTAATGTGGTCAGCCTTGATGTAGTATATCCGGCTGATCGCCGCCTCGTCGTCCTCTTTGAGCTCGTCTTTCGGCGGCGGCGGCGGTGGCGGAGCAGACATGGTGACGAACATGTTGTCCACTGAAGTGTCGTAGCTACCCGGGCGCCTGGGGAGGAGGAGGGAGCGACGGAACGACGGCGGTTGAGATAGCTGCTCCGACCGGGCCGTCTCCGCCCATGAAATGAGAAACATGTTGGCGGAGTAGGCGTCCGCCACCTGATGAGCGACGGTGCACGCCACCACCAGTCCTCCACGTTTGAGCTGCGTCACCTGTTTTAAAAAACAATTGAATAAAATTATATTCTTCAAATATATTCATGAATTGGGCATACAGTTCAAGAAATAAGAAATAAAAAAGACAAAAGTAAAAATATAAATATTATTATAAATTTTGAGAATCTTAAATAAATACTCCCTCCGTCCCACTTTAATAGTCTCATTTCTCATTTTCGTGCGTCCCATTTTAATAGTCCCGTTTCTAAAAAAGGTAACTTTTTCACACTCAACAATAAAATATTAATTCCACTCAACTCATTTTACACTCACATGCATTGGTTATTGTGCCAAAAACAAATGAGACTATTAATCTGGGACGGAGGGAGTACTTAGCTAAATTATCATTTTTTTCAAAATTTGTTTAGATTATGTTATAAAGCTTAAATTTCTTGTTGTTAATTTTTGCTTCTATCTCATCTTAAATTTGAAACAAAATTAATAATTTATGAATTTATTTAAAATATATATAATTTGTAATATATTTGAAAAACTGTAATAGTTTGTCATTTTTACAAGTTGACCATAAAAAAAAGTATATAAATGCAGGGTTAGTTAAAAAAGTTTAATTTAATTTATAAATATAATACTACTTTAATTTTGAATTGTTTATAAGGGATATTACTTTTGAACTATTGCAAACTTGCGATCAAAGACATAATTTTGAAAATCTGTTTCAATTATTAGAGTCTCAAATTTCCATAATGCCATTTTCCTAGCATCCTGATTCGGCAGGTTTTTTATGCATATTAAAATTAATAATTAGAATAACTCAACATTGTTTAAAAAAAATATTTAACTAATAAAATCTGGAGGTAGTTGATGATAGGGGTCGGAATAGACAATGCGATTTTAGTTCAGTAGGTTTGGATATAATACAAAATTAAAGAAGCTTAAATCTGACTATTATTCAAGACATATATATTTGTATTGGGTTAGATATGACTAGAACTAGAAGGTTACATTTAATTTATCTAAGGGATATTTAAGCATATTTAAATAAGTTACTTGTTCACTTATAATTAATACGAACTTATTAATAAAATATTAATTTCCTCTATTTCTATTTACATTAATTATCGTACCCTGTCAAAGTAAATTATTTAACTGGGATGAATGGAATATATTTCAGCAGGACAGTATAGGTTTAATGGGCCAATTTATCTAAGGGATATTTAAGCATATTTAAATACGCATTTTTTTATTTATACATTATATTTTGTTTTATAACAAATGATTTTTATCTTTTAGTTTGAAACGTTAATATATTACACTCTTTGTCCCACTTAAATTGTTCACCTTTCATTTTTCGTTCATCTCATTTAATTGTTCACTTGTTTAGAATGGAAAGTTAATGCACACTCATTAATAAAATACTAATTTCTTCTATCTCTATTTGCATTAGTTATCGTGTCCTGTCAAAATAGTCTATTTACCCGGAACGGATGGAATATATTTAAGCAGGACAATATAGATTTAATTGGCCAATTTTAGGTCATTAAATAAATTCTTAAATATAACAAATTTAAACTTTTGATAAGTAGATGGAACCGATGTATGGCCTATTATATATGGATCCATACCTATATTCACATCACTAATTGTGACACTGAACCAATTTAGTACAAATTATGTAAGTTTCTTCAAATTTAGTACAAACATTTTCATTAAATAGTCAAATTATTCTAAATTATGCCAACATAAAATCTCATTTTTTGTGACAAAATCAAAATTTTATGTCATAAAATAAAATGACAGATATAGTTATAAATTATGTAATTTGGGAGAAAAGAAATTGATCAAAATCCTTTAACAATGTCTGTGAAAAAAATAATAAAAAAAACATAAGATTATTGATGTCTTTTAGTTTCAGAATAAAAACTAAATTGGAGAAGGAGAATTGACGATCCAGGACCCGAAAGATGATTTGTCAATCCAGGACCCGAAAGATCAAATAATTCTCAATCCAGGACTTGATATTGAGGTCCTGGATTGAGAATTATATGATCTTTCGGGTCCTGGATTGAGAATTTTTGTGATCTTTCAGGTCCTGAATTGAAATTAATCTTTCGGGTCCTGAATCGATAATTAAAGTATTTTTCGGGTCCTAGATCGATAAAACTCCAAATTAAATATAATACAATATATTCTACTTGATGTCTAATAACAAAAATAAAAATTTTATAAGCACACAAATTATGATTATCAATTAATCAATTTTAATAATCAAATATTAAATAAAAATTAATTACTAAAAAATATTATATATTCTAATTGGATGGTTTCAACCCTACTGTTAAACGGCATGAGATCCTCTATTTCACAATGGTATTTCACTTGGTGTTCTATTTTCTCGATTTTTATTTTTAATTAATATTTTTACGAAAATAAAATTTAAATATAATACAATATTGTCTAATTGATTTTTAAGAACAAAAATCAAAATTTTATAAGAACATAAATTATAGTTATAAATTAATTAATTTTAATAATCAAGTTTTAGTTAAAAACTGAAAAATAATAATGAAAAATTATTATATACCCTAATTGGGTGTGATGAACTCGATGGTTGAACTTATAAAATTAATAAATTAAAATTATTAAAAAAAATAAATAAAAAACAATAATTTTAATAGTGGAACAGAGAATGAAACACAAAAATTGGAATAGATTAATGCAAAGTATCTCAATTCTCAAATGAAAATAAACAGACCTGAACGGCAAGGACGCCGCGTTTTCTCAGCGGCACGAGCTTGCCTCCAACGCATTCATCAGGGTTGTACAGATTAAGATCCTCCAATCCCACGTCCGAAACCGCCTCCGAGAAATCGACGCCGCCGTTGTTGCAGAGGAGCTCCGGCTCGCCGGCGCTGTTCTTCACGAGAACGCCGGCAAAGGCGTAGTACGAAACCAACGTCTGGGCCAAAGCCTTCTTGAGAACTCCAACAATCTGCGGAAAAGGGCGTTCCCTTTCGTCGTGATTGTAGCAGAAGAAGACGCCGAAGTCGACCGGCGGCAAGAGCAAGTCAAGGTTGGAGAGCGGCAGCCAGTGCTCCTGTACCGGCAGCGCCGCCGCCACCACCTCAGTCTTGCACACCTTCACCTGGAAACTATCTCTTTCCAAACACATGATTATAATTTTTTTTTTTCTGTGTTTTTGGTTTTGGTGGGAGAGAGTAGGTGCGAATGAAAATTGTTTGTGATCATATATTTATAAGGGCATGCATGAGCACGCAATAAAAGACGAAGACCGTGTACAGTAGAGGAGAATGGAATCTCGATGATTATGCATGGCGGCCGAGGCACATTGATTCAAAAAATACTGTATGTGGTGACCGAGACGAAGACTCTATATTTACATTTACTTGCAAATAAATAAGTAAAATTTTCCACATATAGTGTAAATGGCGACCGAGACGAAGACTTGATATTCACCACAAAAAGTGGTAGAATTTGTTTGGATTATTGATAATTAATGGTAATGAATTTCTAGATAACATCCACGGGTTTGAGATTAAAATACTAAAAACTAAAAAATTAATTGTTGGTCCCGAGATTATAGTTAGTTTGCACAGCGAAAATGTTTTACGAATTTTCAGTTCCTAACTAATTTGTATTTCTGAAACTTGATGATTAGCGAGTTTGAAAGAAATAGTCAGGTTCGAATATACTTTAACACTTATAATGTGTTGAGTTTTAAAATCCAAGCAAGTAAATAAGTAAAGCAATAAAATGCAAAAGATTTATAAAGGTTTGGATAGAAAAGTCCTACGTCCTCTCTTCAGACTAAAAGCTTGGAAATCACTAAGCTTTGGATTACAACAAAGTCTCGCGATCTATTGCTAGCTGGCAAATGCCGATGTCCATCAGTTCACTAGTTTACTCGTTCAGACATCTGCTTCCCTCTGCTTCTTCAGAATTGGAGTGTGGGTACAGCACGCAACCTCCTTCTGGTGAACTTTTAAAGTTCTTCCCTGAACTGTCAAGCTTGTGGCTAAAAGCCCGTGATAGTCACTGTTGGAGAGATGCAGTGACTTTTGTGTTCTTACTTAGAAAGCAAGAACATCAAGATGATAACTCAAGCTTGAGAGTAACGAGACTCATGTCCAAGGATGACACACAATAAGTTAGATTGTAGCCTCGAACTTAGAAAGCTTTGAATTTGAGCCTTAGCAGAGTTTTTTGCTTTTTCAGAATTTTGGTCATTCGGTATTTCAATAGTCTTCTCTTGTGGGGCACTTCGTCTATTTTTAGGCGATGTGTGAGAGATTTGAAATGAGAGACGTTAAGAGACATATTGGATGTGTCTGAATCCATCGCCTCTCTTTTTTGCAGTGGGCAACTTCATCTTTTCCTGAAGTTATGCACCTTCTTCTGCTTTTCTGACACTGGATGTTGACTTTGCAGCTTTTTGTCAAAACACTATGCCAATTCAAGGAATCATAACTTGTTGAGAAATTTTTAGATTTTAAAAAATCTACATTCTTAAGACTGGCTTGTAAAGGATTCCTCTTACTTGTTTTTTTTTTTATTTTTATTTCTATACGCGAGTTAGGCTTGTATACTCATGTCGTCCCTGCTGCTTACTTCGGCCAATTTTTTGAATGGGAGTACCCAAACTGGTAGCGAGTTCATCCAAACTAGTAGCCAGAATCTTCTAACATCCTTGCATAGTCCAAACTGGTGGGTCACCCGAAATCAGTTTGTTTTTACTAGTTGTATAACAACTTGATAAATATTATAATTGTGTTTACAAGTATAAACATACTAGTGCTAATCAAGAGACATTTTAAACTGGTACTGCCTTGACACACCAACACAATAATAACAGGGAAGGAGACATAGAACTATTTCCTAACATTAATATAATTATATTTTGCTTAATTGTTTTATAAGTTATATTTATATGTACAAAATATCTCAAAAAATAAACTAAGTTACGGTTAAGTCTAGAAAATATCTCAAAATATATGTATATATAATTAGAAAAATTCCTCCCGTGAGAAATGAGAAATTGTTTGATTATGTTTAACATATTGCTTGATAATGTTTATCACAATCTTTAAATATCAATATAATATTTAAGCAACGTAATAAATATAATCAAAACAACTTGATAAAACAACATTGATTGATACATTAGTAATAAACAATTTGTTGATAATATGAATTTGCATATTACTAACAAGTAAATTCATAATGACGTACTATTAGGCAAAACAACACTGATATATTAGCATGAAATATTAAGCATGTTAGCAAAAAATATTAAATTGATATAGCAACTTTCTAACTACTATGGGAGGAATGGATCTCCCATTATAACTAATCAACACTAAACACAGAAACCTAATAAATAAAAAACTACGGTCTTATTTGTTAGGTAGTAGTCCGATACTTAAATATAGTTTAGAGCCTAGGAGGTAGTCAATTGGTGATATATTTTTCTTTATAATATTTTAAACATACAAGAATTAGTAAACTGTCAAGCTTAATTGTAGCTAAAAGCTTGTGATAGTAACTGTTGGAGAGATGCAGTGATTGTTGTGTTTTTACTTGGAAAGTAAGAACACCAAGATGATAACTCAAGCTTGAGAGCAACGAAACTCGTGTCCAAGGATGGCACACGGTAAACTAGATTGTAGCCTCGAACTTAGAAAGCTTTGATTTGATTCTTAGCATAGTTTCTTTGCTTTTTTAGAATTTCGGTCTTTTGGTATTTCAATAGTCTTCTCTTGTGGGAAACTTTGTCTATTTTTAGGCGAGGTGTGAGAGATTTGAAATAAGAGACGTTGAGAGACATATTCGATGTATCCAAATCTGATGCCTCTCTTTTCTGCAACGGGCAGCTTCATCTTTTCCTGAAGTTCTGCACTTGCTCCTGCTCCTGTTTTTCTGACACTGGATGTTGACTTTGCAGCTTTTTGTCAGAACGGCTCTGCCAGTTTGAGGAATCACAACTTGTTGAGATATCTTCAGACTTTGAGAAATCTCCAATATTCTTAAAGTTTGGCTTGTAAAGGATTCATCTTACTTGTTCTTTTTATCTCTATACGCAAGTTAGACTTGTATACTGGTGTCGTCCCTGCTGCTGAATTCGGCCAGTTTTCTGAATGCGAGTACCGAAACTGGTAGCCAGTTCGTCCAAACTAATAGCTAGAATCTTCTGACATCCTTGCATAGTACAAACTGGTGGGTCAATTTCCGAAATCAGTTTGTCTTGACTAGCTCTATTACAACTTGATAAATATCCTAGCAGGGTTTACAAGTATGAACAGACTTGTGCTAATCTAGAGATATTCTAATTTGATACTGGCTTGACACACCAAAACAATAACAATAAGGAAGGAGACATAGGACTATTTCCTAACATTAATATAATTATATTTTAGTTTAATTGTTTTATAAGTTATGTTTATATTTAGAAAATATCTCAAAAAATAAACTAACTTACGGTTAAGTCTAGAAAATATCTCAAAATATATGTATATATAATGAGAAAAATTCCTCCTGTGAGAAATGATAAATTGCTTAATTATATTTATCACAATCTTTAAATATCAATATAATATTTAAGCAACGTATTAAATATAATCAAACAAGTTGATAAAATAACATTGATTGATACATTAGTAATGAATAATTTGTTGATAATATGAATCTGCATATTACTAACAAGTAAATTCATAATGACGTACTAGTAGGTAAAACAACATTGATATATTAGCATGAAAATTAAGTATGTTAGCAAAAAATATTAAATTGATATAGCAACTTTCTAACTACTATGGGAGGATGGATCTCCCATTATAACTAATCAACACTAAACACAGAAACCTAATAAATAAAAAAACTACGGTCTTATTTGTTAGGTAATAGTCCGATACTTAAATATAGTTTAGAGCCTAGGAGGTAGTCAATTGGTGATATTTTTTTCTTTATAATATTTTAAACATACAAGAATTAGTAAATAAAAAAAATAAGAATATATAAATTTTAGCTTTAAAAAATTGCATGAAAATCTGGCATCTGTGCGACTGGCCTTTCTAGGTGACTAACAATATGAAATACTAATCATAATTAATTTTATGATTTTTGAGTCCGATAGGAGTTTCTTAAACACAATTTTTATCACAATATTAAAAAAAAAAACGTATCTAAAGAAAATTACATTACTTAAAATAAAAATAACCATTTTAGATAAATTAAAAAATCATCGCATTTTTTAGTGTTTTTTGTTTTTCGAGTAAAATTGTAAAAATGTCGCTAAAATCTACACATTAACGATTAAGATAGATTATTGTGATTAAAGGAAAACTATTAATTTTACTCCAAAAAAATTATATTTAATCAATTTCATTTCAAATTTTCTTCTTCCATTGATTTTATTCTATTTTTTATTTTTAATATTGAATTTCATCTCACATAACAAACGACGTTAATTCATTGTTGATTGCCTCATTTTTCTTCCATGTTAACGCTATATCAACATCCACATGAAATTTTATTTATTTTTTATGAATGTCATTTTGTTAAACTTTGAAAAACCAGCAAAAGTGTGATTCCCCACTTATTTCTTTATTAAATTTTAACGAAACGATGTTGTTTTGATAATTCTCCACTTAAAATAACTAAATAAAAATTCACGTTGACACTAATTAATATGGCGTCGACGTGGAAAAAAAACACATAAATTAGTAATGAACTAATATCATTTGTTATGTGAGATGAAATTTATAAACAAAAAGTAAAATATAGAATAAACTCGATATTAAAGAAATTTTGGAATAAAATTAACTAAAATCAATTTTTTTTAAGAGTAATTTCCCAATATATAGGGAGAGAAGACCTCAAATCAATTTAAAGTGTTAGTTAACCTAGGAATTAAATACCAGAAAATTAGAAATAAAATAATAATTGATGATTTCTTTTTGTAAAAAAAAAAGCAGCTGCGCGCGAGCATGAGTAATTCCTACTCTAACTCGACTTAACTCAAATTAAATAAAATTGACAATTTTATCTAATAAAAAGTGTGAAATTTTAGCTCGAGTTCGACTCAAATGTACATGTGAGGATCATACACAATTAAACGTGGACCGATTTTCTATTTTGGGACATTTGAATTCCAATAAAGAAATTGCAATTTTAATAACTTATAAAATGGCGAAAATATTTAAATATTGATTGGGACGTAACACGTTCCTAATTATATCTTAGGCTACCTAAAAAAAAGTTTATAACTTGGGCTAACATTAATGTAGCCACGTTAGGAATGTCTGCCTCTTTAGCCGAAACTAAAAACAGAGGCATATCATTTGCTTGAGATTTCTTGGGATTACATCTAGGTGTATATGTTTAAATTTATGTAAATTAAAAATATATATGTAACTTTCAAAATATATACTATAATACCTTGGTTTATTTTATTAAATAAAAATGAATCCAAATTCTTTTTTATACTTTATTAATATTCTATAAATTATATGTTTTTTTTTGCTATTTTTACCTTAAAATATATCGCCTATAAAATAGATTATTTTGTTTAAAAAGTCAAATTTTTTTTGCTATATATATTCTGCTAAGAAATATAATTTTTATCTTTTATTATATAGTCCCACATTAAAAAATTAAGAAATGATTTCCTTGTATATAATAGTTTACACAACTTTAAAGATGAAAACTAAACTACTAATTTAATAATTTTAAAACTCACAATTGTTCTTAATTAATATAAATTACAATTTTAACATATGATCCATTTTCAAATATATATTTAAATAATTTAAAATCTCAAAATTATTCTTAATTAATATAAATTTTAATCTTAACGCAATTTTCCAATCTCAAATATATATTTGAACATTTTTTTTAAAGAGACCATGTGTTGTTTGAGGTTTGCGAAACTATTTTTGCCGTGAGCAAATTCCATCAAATCAAAGACAGCAAATAAATTATTGTCTTGGCGCAATGATTCGTAGAAACTATACATATTAATTCCAAAGTACAACTTATTACCTCGTATTCTTTCATATAATTAATAATTTATCATATATTAGTATTATTTTCCTAGCGACTATATGATCTAGTTTAATTTTACATGTGTTGAGGTTCGAATTTTAGGAAATAGAGCTCCTGAGATTTTATTAAGCAATAACAGATAAACAATAAAGAAAACGGTTAATCAAGAGAACAAAATGACAAAAATAAACAAGTGAAACGGTGGGAACTGGTTCATTTATTCAGATTGCTCTCGTCATGAAATCTGCAGAGTAACGGCGTAGTTTTTTGCTCGGAAAAAAGATACTACCTCCGTCCCAAAATAATTGTCTGGTTTGGAAATGACACAGATACCAATGCGAGTAGAGATAGAGGAAATTATTATTTTATTAGTGGGTGTGTATTAACTTTCTATTTTAGGAAAGAGGACAATTGTTTGGGACGGACGAAAAAGGAAAACAAGACAATTGTTTTGGGACGGAGGGAGTATAAAAAAAAAAGGCCCCTCCGCCTCTATTTATAGACAATGTGAGGGGGGAGAACATCTATTCTAACCTTAGATCCGAACGGTTCGCGCTCGCCAAAAAATTAGGGACGGTTTCGGGTTTCTCGGAGTCGGTTAGGGCTTCTAACGGTCACGCCTGCTGCCAGGCTTCTAGGGTTGCTCTGTTAACCTCTTCGGCACCGATCTTCTCTAGTGTTCGCTACCGAGGAGTCGAAAGGGTCGGTGACGATCTCCAGACTTGGACGCTTCAAGGTCTTCGGCCACTCCAGGTGGGCCTCTTGCTCTGGCTTAGCTGCCATCTGGGCCGATGTGCTTATTGGGCCTGGACCTAACAATAGCCCCTTTTGATTTCAGGGTCTAGCGCAGGTAGGCACTGGAATCAAAACTTCTGGTCGGGATGCGCGCTATAGGATGCGGAGTTTCGAGGCGTCCAAGAGACTATCCTCAAGTCCCGGGAGGTGCTTCCGGAGAGAACAACTTCGATGGGGAATAGGCAGGTCACTACTCATGGCCAGTACGAAGATTCCGTGGGAATGCAAGCGTAGGGCCATTCTGGGTGGCACCGGGGTGCCGCCCCATGGGCCAAGGCGTGGTTCCGGAGTTTATGCCGGTTAGAATCACTCCGGGAAATGTTCTCTTGCATGGAGCGGTACTCTCATGCGAGCATCTTGTTTAGGCTCCGAGGAGCACAGGCAGGAAGAGTTATGGCGGATCGTGAGACACCTGTGAGTTTCCAGGGGAAGCCCTACGTTCCTGCTGATGGTGTCGATCGCACCGGAGTTCTTCCCACGAATTGAGGGACGTAGCTTAGGGCATTTCAGATCGGGTCGGGCCTCGAAGGTTTTCAAGGCTCGATGTCGAGCCCCAAGCATGTTCACTATCGAGCTCCGCCCATGGGCGATTTTTTATTTTGCCGCACAAGGGGTGGCAAGGTAGTGAATTCGCCCAACTTTGGGGGCAGAGTTGAGAAACTGAACGGTTTCTCCTTTAAAAGGAGAAACCATACCAGTCAGAGCTCACTTCTATACTCCGATAACTGCTTCTTCTCTCTCTCGTGTGCTCCCTCCGATTCACCTTCTCCGGCGAGTTGACACTGTTCCAGCGATCGCTCAACTCCTGTTCCGGCTTCCTGTTTCGCTACTATTTTGGCATCTCTCAATCAGGTGGTTAGTTCTTCCCGTTTTGTTTTTCTTCGATCTTTATTTCTCTCGCTCGATTTTTGCTTTTAGCATAGGAGTATGTTACTTGCCTTGCTTGAATCTGTATTAGAAGAGACATAGGTATGAGTGAGCAATGTGCGTCCGATTATCGTCGTGTTGATTAGTTTTCATGTTGCATGTTTGGGTTTTGATCGTCCCAGATTTTGATTTCTTGGGTGAATGTCGGCTACGGGCCTTGTCGATGTATGATTTTCCGATATCGCATCGTAACCTTGGACCTCTTAATTTTGATTTCTTGATGAGTACTTGTGTTGTTCGCCTGCATTCTATGCGATTCTGATTTTGAGTTGTTCTGATTTTGATTTTGATTTTGATTTCTTTGCATCCTGATCTTGATTTTGAGTCGTATCGGTTGTTTGTTTATAAACTGATTTTTGATCTTGGCTTGTTATGCCAATCATCCGGTTGTAGCCTCCAGTTAGGGCTCTTTGCATCTTTCGTATGGTTTTGTTCGTGTTTGCACATTCCTTGCATTTTGTGATGTCGTCCTGAGATAACCGTGTGCATGGTAGGATCAGCTGAACTAGTCGCATGTCGCTATTTTGTCTAGGGCGGTTTTTGCATGTTTTAATTTACGAGGTCTTTTCCCTCTCATTTGATTGCGTGCGTATTTTCTTTGTTCTTCATTTTGTTTTTTGGGGGGGCCTCCTTTCTGGTTTGGCCAATTCTCGTATTTTCGTGTTTCGTGTTGTTTCAGCCTTGTTATTATTTAGATGGCGTCGGTCGAGATATGCGTTGAACCCTCTTCGTCTTCGGGCTCAACCGAGGCTGAGGTTAGGAGTTCCCTTAATAGGGAAGAGGCTGTCTCATCGGGCTCAGAGGGAGGTCGGTTTGTTCATGAACAAGTCGTGGAGGACCTCGAGCCCAGGGAGATGTCTGATGAGGATCACGAAGAGTCTGAAAGTGGTGGGGACAATGGTAGTGACGACTCTTTTAAACCGATGGTTGTTGATAACTCCTTCATCAAGAAGGATCAGATCATCCCTGATGATCCAGTTCGAATGGCTATCTCTATCGCCACCGAGGATGATGTCACAAGGGCCTCGGCCAAGGTTGCGTGCCACAAGATTAAGTATACCCTACCGAAGGTCGATCATAAGTGTTTCATGCCGACTGAGCCTAATGACGTGGCTTTCTTTCTCCTCATCATTAAGTACGGGATCGGGGTGCCTCCATATCCTCTCTTTTGGGCTATCCTTCTTTCGTATGGTCTGGCTCCCTTCCAGGTGGCACCGATAGCTTAGTGCCACATGCTCGGGACCCTATTAGTTTTTTACGATGCGGGCCTCGGTTACCCGACCTTTAGGGAGTGGCATTACCTGTACCGGCTTGGTCGGTACAAGGATGGTTATTACTACTTCACAAAGAGGGACTCACTTAGTGAACCAATGATTACTAAGTGCGCGCAGAACACCCCGGGGTGGAAGAATAAGTGGGTGTGGCTGAAGATGAGCCACACCAACCCGGAGTTCCTAGCCGAGGGTGGTGTACCCACAAGTGCGGATTTTCACCAAGTGTCCTGCTTGAATGAATGTGGTTCGGTTACTGACTTTGTTCTTGTTTGAATTTTGCCGGGTACAAGCAGACGTCGCTCACCACCGAAGAAGATTCTAGGATAGAGATCGCCTACTCTCGGAAGAATAGAAAGTTCACATCGGTTCGGGGAAAAAGAAGCATCAGTGCCGAGCACTGGGTCAATTCTAAGGGTAAAAAGGAACTCTTGCCAAATGACATGGCTGGGTTGAGTCCACAAGACCTGCTGGCAGCCATGATGTCTCAGAAGCGCCTTCAAGAGGCGACTTCCTCCAGGCCGACAGAGGACCAGCCTCCTAAGAAGAAGACGGCTACCGAGCCTTTACAAGTCGGTAGCTCAAAAGGTTCGGGGTCGGCCCCGAAGACTGCTGGCGGTTCCACTTCTGGTTTGCCGCTAACTCCTCCATCTCCTCCGCGCCAGCCCTCGCCCCCGAAGAGGAAAGATAGGGATGAGAGGCGAAAGAAAAAGGTCCAGGAATCGAGCACAGACTCCAGGGTTCGGTCGGAGCTGACCGAACAACCCAATAACCCAATAACCGACATAGCCTCTTCTTCCACGGCCTATGCTATCAGGGTTAAGAAGATCCTGGATGACGAGATCAAAGCCGATGACTTTGATAGCGCCTATGCTCGGGAGGCCTTTACCATGGAGCTGGTTCTCCATAAGGTTAGGGATTTTCTTAAGTTCACTCTGAACTAATCGTTTTGTTGAAGATGATCCGGAAGTTCGCCGTCTACACCAAGGGGCTGATCAAGTCCTTGGATTTGGCAAGCGAGGGTGCGAGCCAGTCCCGAAGGGAGATTGCCATCGAGCGCAAGAAGAAAGATGAGCTGGCCGATAAGTATGCCTCGGTCTCGACCGAGCTCAAAGACTCAAAGCTAGAGGCGGCCTCTCTTCGCAGCAAGTATGAGGAGATGAAGAAGGAGAGGTCCGACTTAGCGCTTCGAAGCAGGGTGCTTGAGGATGAGTTGAAAAAAGCCATGGACGAGTTCGAGGCCACAAATGCTAAGAAGGATATGGAGCTCGAGTCCTACAAGGCGAGGTTCTAGAAGTGCCAAGAGGAGAGGCTGAGCGACCAACAGAGGCACGAGGCCGAGGTCGAAGCCCTGAGGAGGGGCGATGGGGTCGACCTTGAAATGGTCGTGGCGAACCCTTCCTTCAAGCCCACGTTCAACCTTTTGGTGGGCATGGTTACCAACTCCATCTGCACCTTGGTCGGGCGGCGGTGCCCGGGGTTCAACCTTGACAACATCACGCGCCCCCCGACTCCTCCGCCAGTTATCAATGAAGAGGTCGGAGGCGAGGTCCCTGTGGTCGAGACCGAGTCGGTCAAGGAGGCTGAAGCTGAAAAGAGCCAGGAAGAGAAGGAGGCAGAGGCCTTTCTCAATGATGAAGACGACGAAGGAGCCGAGAAGAAAGCTGATGAAGAGACTGCCGCTTAGAAGATTGTTTTGAAAATTCTGCTTTGTAATCTTCTTCCTGATACATTGTCCAGTACTTTGATACTTTTCTCCTTTTTTTTGTCGCATGATTTGCAATTTCGATAACTGCTTTGCTTCCATTTTGGTATATCTCTCTGGTCTGTTCACTTCGTTTATAATTTGCGTGCTTTGATGTGGTTTCACTGTGCATTTTCGTTAGTGTGTCTAACTGGAACCGTTTGCGTCTAGACAATGTTATGGTTCGGTTCGGTACCGACGGTGTGTAAAATTCGATACCGACCGAGCAGTAGTGTCGGTACCGAGCTTTGGACTTAAGCTGTATATAGAGCACGCAGAGAAGCATCGCCCCTCCGACACTCAAGTTAGTAATGTTCTGGATAGATAAAAATGCTTAAGGTAAAATAAAGTAAGAGGTAGAGTATAGGAAACGTATCTGTTGTACTACTGATAGTACTTTTTAAGATGTTTAACGTTCCAGCTGTTCTGCACTTCCCTTCCTCCATTGTTTTAAGCCGATACGCTCTGTGACCTATGATTTTAGCGATCCTGTAGGGGCCCTCCCAATTGGGGGCTAGTTTGTCTGCCCCAGATTCTCTAGTGTTCTGGAATAGTCTCCTCAGGACTAGGTCCCCTTCTTGGAAGCTTCTGGGTCTTAGCTTTTTGTTGTAGAATCTTTCAACCCGCTGTCACCGTAGGGAAGCTCTGATTGCTGCATCGTTCCTCACCTCATCAATGAGTTATAACTCAACGGAGAGCCGTTCGGTGTTTGTTTGCTCGCCGAAGAATTCTACCCTTGGGCTGCCAACAATGACTTCAACAGGCGCTACCGCCTCGATCCCATATGTCAAGGAAAAGGGAGTTGCACAGGTAGCGGTCCTTGGGGTAGTTCGATAGGACCAAAGCACAGCCGGCAGCTCTTCGACCCAACTCGTGTCGTGCGGGTTTAGTTTCTTCTTAAACGTATTGATCACTGTCTTGTTTGTCGATTCTGCCAGTCCGTTAGCCTCGGGGTATCATGGTGTGGAGAATGTTAACTTAATCCCATAGGTATCGCAGAAAGTTTGCATTCTATCACCGGCGAATTGTCGTTCGTTATGTGTGCGTATTTCCTTGGGTATTCCGAAGCGGCATATTACGTGCTTCTAAAGGAATTTGATGACTTCTAGATCCCGAGTCTTTCCTAGGGCTTCCCCTTTGACCCATTTAGTAAAATAGTCTGTCACCATAAGTACATGATCTTTCTGTCCCGTCCCTTCTGGGAAAGGACCTACAAGGTCCATTCCACACACCATGAAAGGCCATGGAGTGATTGACGCATGAAGGGGTTCAGCGCTCAAGTGAGTCGACGCTTCGTAGCGTTGGCAGCTGTTGCAACGCCGGATATAGTCAGTGGCGTCTCTTTTGACCGTTGGCCAGTAGAATCCGGTCGTGATCACTTTATGGTACAGGGAACGAGCCCCAGCATGGTTGCCGTAGTCGCCTTCATGTATCTCTGATAATACCAACTCGATTTCGGGGAAGGCGATACATTAGGGGAGAGCAAGAAACCGAAAAAACCAAAAATCGAATCGAACCGAAAATTTTTGGTTATTTTGGTTCGATTAGTTCGGTTTTTCGGTTCGGTTATTTTTTTCATAAAATTTCGGTGTTCGGTTTTCGGTTTGGTTATTTTTTCTCCGAACCGTAATAACCAAAATAACTGAAATATATATATATATATATATATATATTATTTTTTTATTTTTAATTTCTAATATGCTACTAACCCTAGATGAGATATTCAGTTCACTTCATCCCCAAATCCAATAACCCTCCCGCCTCACCCCAGCCAGCCACACCACACCACACCACACCACACCCTCCCGCACGGCCGGACCCCAGCCAGCCAATCCAGGTAGGCTCGCAAGTCGCAGCCCTCACGGTCACACTACTCACACCACCCACCCACCTGCACACCCGTGACCCGACGACCTTGGTCCCGGTCACACCACCACGCCGCACGCAGCACGCCGGACGTCTGCCTCTCGCTGGCCTTGGTCCCGCAGCCTCCCGCATTGCACGACGCACAGCAACCAGCCCACCCACCCACCTGCACAACCGACGGCCGACACTAGTCACACCATCAAGCCGCCACGCAGCACGCCGGACGTCTGCCTCTCACCGGCCTCGACGTCTGCTCTTGCTCTCGTTCTCACTTCTGCACTTCTGCTCTCGTTCTTGCTTCTCACCCTCGTTCAGCAGACCCAACGACTGCTCTTGCTCTCGCCAGTCTCCACTCCAGGTTTGTCATTGTTTCTTTCCCTCTTTGTCATTGCATTTGCATAGTCATTGTAGTTGTTTCTCTTCCTGTTTAATGTCTGCCATCTTAATTTCATTTGAGTTCTTAGATTTTTAAATATGTTTTAGTAGTTTGAAAGACATTATCTGCAGACTGCACCCACCCACAATCTCTTGAATTTATACTCATTGCTCTGCAGATAGTGATATTCAATCAATTGGGCATATTTTTATCTTGAATTGATATTTTTTTTTATCTTAAGTGTTGAATTTATGTTTAATATTGGGTCTTTGCTGAATCTTCTTGTCTATAATTTTGTATTCATGTTGGCGATTTCAGGTTGTAGGAGGAGAAGGTGCTAATTGCTGAATTTCTAATTGCTGGTTGTTGTTTGCTGATTGCTGTTGCTGAAGCCTGAAATTCAAAGTGCTGCTGCTGGTTATTGCTGCTTTGTAATTGCTGTTGCTGAATTGCTGTATTGCTGGTGCTGGAGATGAAAAATTTATTTTATTTTGTGTTGAACTTTGTTTAAACTAGGAACTATTGTTTTAATTTTGTCCCCTATCAGATTATTGGTTGTAGTTTGTAAAGTTTGAACTTTAGCATCTTATTTTATGTTTAAATCATGCTGCTAGGAAATTTTTTATGTTTATTTTCATATTATCTCTAAATTTCGGTTAAAACCGAATTACCGAAGAAAAAACCGAAAACCGAATTAAAATTTTGGTTCGGTTATTTTAGTAATTTGGTTCGGTTCGGTTTTTAAAAATACAAATTCAGTTATTTCGGTTTGGTTATTTTACGCGCTAAAACCGAATCGAATAACCGAATACTCACCCCTACGATACATTGGAGGAGGGGCCCCCCGACGACCATCGATATAACTTGTTGTCGATCAGGGTGAACCTAGTGGCCATCCTCTCCATCTTGATAGCTTCATTTCTGTGACACAGGACGTGCCCATTTGCTAGGTGCTGGATTAGGGGCTTCTCCAATCAGCTTTGCGTTGGCCGACGAGTGCAACGTAGTTTTGTGTGGCTACGGAGGGAGATGATAGCTACGTCTCGGGGACCGGGCAGTTATTCGAAGCGGCGCTGGTGGTGGCTAAGCTAGCTAGAGCGTCGGCTCGGGCATTCGTTTTGCGGGGAATGTGACAAAGGTCCAACTCGTCTATCTTGATCTTGAGTTCTTGTACTTTCTCGTGGTACAACTTCAGTCGATCTTCATTTACAGAGCATGTTCCATCTAACTGGTTGTTGGTCCCGGATATCAGGGTATACTTTGGCAGCGGAAAAATACGTAAGTTCGTTTCTTGCACTCTGCTGGTTACACAGCTGACTGGGACCTTGTCAGCTGGTAAGTCAACTGGCAACTGAGTATTCAGCTGACTGGCAACTGGCTGGTCAGCTGATGACTCAGGACTTAGAAAAGTTTAGAGTCGAGTTTGCACAGTTATAAACTAGTTTCAGTTATACTCCAGCACTTGGGTGCTGGGTTTTAAATCAGTAAGTAAATGCTGAAAGCAGTAAATAACAAGGATATTTTATAGTGGTTCGATCAACTGATCTACGTCCACTCTCCAGTCGAAGCACTGGAAATTCACTAAAGAGAGTAATCCGGTACAAGATATCCTACGATCTATTTCCAGCTGGTAGATGCCTTGTCTACCAGTCCACTGGATCAACCGCTCCCGGTCCTTGTCCTTCTTCAACTCTTGTCAGCTGGATGGAGTGCGAGCACGTCACTTCAACCTCCACCGGTACCACTGACGACGTGGGTGTTGAGTTCTCCCAAGAACTTGACTCTTGCTGGCGGCAAAACTGCCCGTAATAACTCTGGAGCTGGCTGGCTCAAGAGCTGCTATGTTCTTCCTCGGAATGAGAAAGAACACCAAATGAGATCAATAACTCACAAGCTAGAAGCTTGGAGTCTCGTGTTCAAATGATTGACACACGGAGTAGCTTTAAGAAAAGCCTCGAAAGATTGCTTATTCGCTGATATGAATGCGTTTGAGCTTTCGGTAGTTCAAGAGTTGGCTAAGAGTATTGAATGCTGTTGGATCTCACGTATTTATAGACGTGAGATTCAGATTCAAATACTAGCCGTTTGGACACATCCAGAAAAGTCTCTGTCCTCGCATGTCCTTCTGCAGGCGGCAGGTAGGAATTTCCGGAAAGCGCCATACCTTTGATCACTTTATCTGACACAGATCTCTTTGTGTCAGAACGACTCTATTCGTCAGTACGAGGAATCGGAACTGGTGTCTTGAACTGATAGACTTTAAGGCATCCTCCTTAAAGTCATACACTGTCAGTTACTTCCTCAGACGAATCTTCTTTTTGTCTCTAAGTCTTCGGGAGAGCGAATCTTCAATTCTGCTGATAACCTCCGACTGGTAGATCATACTGGTGATCTTTGTGCTGGCAGTCTCTGCTGGTGACTTTCCTTAGCACAATCAAGGTCTACCAATTCGTCTGATGTTATCTCTTGGAATCTCCCGTGACTGGTGGCTTCACCGCTGGTGAATAGTGTCAGCCAGAACACATATTCTGCTGGTAGATCTGTCAGCCTCCTGCTGATGAAATCTTCCCACTGGTGAACAGTAGCCAGTCGATAGCTCAACTCTATGCTGATGAACAGTGTCAGCATGAGTCTTCGTCAGCCGCTTGCTGGTGAGACTTCTCTCAACTGGTAAGCACATCTCATGCTGGTGAACAGTAGCCAGCATGAGTCTTGATCAGCTGCGACTTACAACTCAAAATACCTATACAGGACTTTACATTTGAGACTAGAGCTATTTCTAGAGACAAACTGACGCTGGTTGGACTTAGGATTTGATCCACCAAAACACCAAACTAGAATCTAAGCAAGTAGTTACTGGGGAAGGGAAACTTAGCCAAATTTCCCAACACTGGTTGACAACCAGTTGCGAGTTGCTCTCTGCGCGTATCCTATGCGCTCCGAGTTCTAGGGCCAGCCCCATTCCCTGAATGAGAGCTTCGTACCCGGCATCGTTATTCGTGGTGGGGAAGTCGAGGCGGATAGCTCGCTCATAGTTTTCCCCTTGAGGGTCGGTCAATACTATTCCAGCCCCATTGCCGTGTACAATGCTGGTGCCATCAATCTTCAAGGTGTAGGGTTTTTCCGTGAACCGAATCACCAAAACCAAACTGAACCGGATTGATTTATGGTTATTGCACATAATTAAAATTCTCAAAACCCTTGCATGCTCCTATGAATTTAATACAAGATTTGTGGATTTAGGGTTTACCGTAACTCCGTCGAGTCTGAACCGATCTTTCGCGTTTGAATTCCAAATCTCATTTCAACCACGCGATTCGAATTTATCTGCGAAAGTAGAAATTAGAAACCTAATTTCCAAGAATAAATTCGAAAACAAAGAGAGAAGAAAAAGAAAAATCTGTTCTCCAGATTAGATCTTCAGGGCTGTGTCCCAATGCTGTTCAGATCTACTACTGGTGAGGACTCCGTAGATCTGTATTCTGATCAGGACCAGAATCGAAATTATCCTCCCTCTTCTCCCAAAATCGGCGCCTCCCTCTCTCTCTAGGTTTAGTGTGTTTCAACTGCCTTTTTAACTTATGAGAGAGCTGTCTATTTATAGACTAGGGTTGGAAACCCTAATGGGCCATTTTGGGCTCAATTCAGCATATTTAATTGGGCCAGATCTGGGACCTAATGCAAATAATAAAGTGGGCCTATAAATTAATTAATTCCCATGTCCACAACCCAAGACACAATTAATTAATTAATATTAATTCTTTTTCACCACAGAATTAATACTGACCTACCCTTTTATTACCACGTTATGAGAACGGGCTGCATTAATTGAGAATCCCCATATTTAAGGTTACCGGACATCCATTAATTAATCGGAGCCTCTGACAAGCTCTAACTACAATTAATTAATATCTTATAATTCCTGAGTAGTACCACTCAAACCTTATCACTCGTGCCTGAACTTAATCAGCCTGCAGGACTTTGGCACGATGAATGTTATTGAGCTCCTCAGGGAATGTCCCCATCCTATTACTCGGATATGGATACCTAAGTCCAGTCTCAGGCGGTACTACACGAACTGCTGTTACCCAAGATGCGGATATACGAGCACGTTACTTAGGCTCTCCACCATGGCAAGTCAAAGCAACTGTCAACCCGTGCAAACCCCTGAACCTTCGTTAGGGTTTGGACTCAATCAATATAATGAGATCTTTTATTCGCTGATGTCAGACAGACGAATATATCTCACTGCGGTCCATCAATACGCCACCTCTGCGTACCAGCATGTCAAGTAACCAAGACAGACTACTTATTCCGACAATGCCGCAGCCATCCGGACAGACGTATCCTCATACGCTGTCTCGATTGTGATCAGGTTTATGTCTCACTAGGTCAAGTGATCATACTATCTTCTGCGATCTACAACACGCCGTATGATCGTCCCTATCGGTGAGACAAGAGGATACCATTGTTCATACATGTAAGATTGTTAACAGATAGGAGAAATAAACCGTTGTATACTCATTGTAATAAATGCTTTTAGTATACAAAACCCATCACAAGGACCATAGACCAACGTCGGCGTCAGCTTGCGTCATGCTGGCGACTTTGTTTTCTGCTTTTAGTTGAAGGTTGGTGGAAAATTCTGCAATAAAATTGGCCAGCACTTGCGACTTAATGGCAGCCCGTGGCTCGTATTGGATTCCATAGCCTCCGACTTCTACGACCCACTTGAGTAGTCGACTAGAAAGGTCGGGCTTTGAGAGTATAGAGCGAATTGGGTATGTAGTGATTACTTTAACGGGGTGTGTCTCAAAGTACGGGTGTAGCTTGCGAGCGGCATTTACGAGGGCAAGCACGAGCTTTTCTAATGCGGTGTTCCTGGTTTCGGAATCTAGCAAGGATTTGCTAGCATAGTGGATCGGGTGTTGCTTACCATCAACCTCCCGTACTAAGACTGCCCCGACGGCATGGTCGGACACTAATAAGTAAAGCAGAAGCACCTCATCGTCAATGGGCTTGGACAATAGAGGTGGGCTGGCGAGATAAGCTTTCAACTCTTCTAGGGCCTTAGCGTATTCTTTGGTCCACTCGAAGCGTTTTCCCTTCCGAAGTGTGTTGAAGAAGGAGTGAGTGCGTTCAGAGTAACGTGAGATGAAGCGACTTAGGGCGGCTACTCGTCCGGCGAGTTTTTGAACCTCTTTGGGAGTCTTGGGATGTTTGATGTTTTGTATAGCTTTTATTTGCGTGGGGTCTGCTTCGATTCTCCTTTGGGTCATGATGTGCCCCAGGAATTTGCCAGAGGACACCCCAAAGAAACATTTGGCCGGATTTATCTTCATGTTATACTGCTCTAGAGTCTGGAAGGCGTCTTCGAGATGGGCTACGTGGTCCGAAGAGTTCAAAGACTTGACGAGCATGTCGTCGATATAGAACTCCATTGTTTACTGATTTTTTCTTTGGACATGGAGTTCACTAGGCGTTGGTACGTCGAACAAGCGTTTTTTAATCCAAACAACATTACTTTGTAGCAGTAGATGCCCTGGCTGGTAATGAAGATTGTCTTTTCCTGGTCATCGGGATGCATTTGTATCTGGGTGTATCCAAAAAAAGCATCCATGAAACTAAGCAGCTCGTGCCCAGCCGTTGCGTTGACGATTGCGTCGATGTGCGGCAGAGGATAGGGGTCTTTCGGACATGCTTTATTAAGGTCCATGAAATTGATACAGACACAATTTTTTCGTTCTTCTTATTAACCACGACCACGTTGGTGAGCCATGTTGGGTAATGTACTTCCCGGACGGACCCAATGTCGATATGTTTCTGTACTTCTTCATTTATCGCCTGGTTTTTCTCTGCGGAGAATTTCCGCCTTCTCTGTTGGACGGGCCTGCAGTTTGGATCCACTTGCAGGAGGTGGGTAATAATGGTTGGATCGATCCCCGTCATATAGCGGTGCGACCAAGTAAAAACATGGATCTTTTGGTGAAGGAAGTCCCTAAAGTTTGCTCGAACGTTAGGTGAAAGTCCTGCCCCGACGAAGGTTGTCCGCATCGGGTCGGTGTCGTCGATCACGATTTCTTCCAGTTCTTTCGCGTTGGGTCGACTAGTGGGGGTTGGCTGCGTGTCGTGTTGTTGCGCACAGACAGCTCTGAAGCTGGCGTAGTAGCAATCTCTCGAGGTCTTTTGCTCTCCTCTAATGGTCTGAACTCCCCAAGGCATCGAGAATTTCAGAACCTGGTGATATGATGATGGGATTGCCTTGAGTTCGTGAATCCATGGCCACCCTAGGATCGCGTTGTGTGCGGAGACGGTATCTACTCCCTGAAATTTCACGTCTAGGTTCAGTCCACCGCAGTACATTGGCAAAGCAATTTCTCCCACGGTTTGTTGCTGGTCGCCATTAAAGTCGTAAAGGGTCATTGTAACGGGCTCCAGCTTGCTCATCGGGATTTGCATCTCCTTTAAGGTGCGGAGAAACATGATATTTGCTGAACTTCCATTGTTGACCAACAATCTCTTCAGCTGACAGTTCGAGATAAGGAGTGAGATCACGAGCACGTCGTGGTGAGGGTGGACGAGGTCTGGTGTGTCGTCACATGAGAACTCGATTGTTTCGTGCTCCAGTTTGTAGGTTGAGGTTGGGGTTCCGTGATGTAGGGCTCTTTGTGCTCTCTTGGCGGCGGATCGTGATTTCCCGTTGACTTCCAATCCTTCTATGATTACATGGATTGTTCGCTTGGGCTATAGAGGCTTGTTCTGTGGTTCAACGTTCCCCGTAGGATTAGTCTGCCTCCCCCTTATCCTAGTGTTTTTACCCTTGTTGGTCAAGTACTCCGTAAGGGAGCCATTTTTCAGTAATTCTAGAACTTCTAAGCGAAGGGCCTGACATTCCTCGGTTTTATGTCCGTGGTTGTTGTGGAAGCCGCAAAATTTCTTCATGTCTCGTGTTTTACGATCCAATTTCATCTTCCCCGGCCATTTCACTGCATTGCCGAGGCTCTTTAGCACATTGTTGACTAGGTAATTCTGATTAATGTAGAGGTTATAAGGCACCGAGGATACTTCGTCGATCTTCGGTGTTCGACTATAAGGGTGGTCGCGTCTTGACCAACGATCATTCTGGTAGTCCTTCCAATCTACCTACCTCGAGTTGGAAGACTCGGTTCGAGGCCGATCTCTATTGTGTGAGTCGGCCAACTCGTATGCTTTTTGCTCGTTCATGCGAGCGATTTGGTTCGGTTCGTCTTCCTCCCAGTTTATTTCGGCCCAGGCTTGGGCGATGACCGAGTCCATATCGTAGCAGGGGTGGCTGGTCAAGTCGCGATAGAGCTTTAAATTCACATCTAGCCCGTTCTTGAAGGCAAAGACTGCGGTTAAAGGGGGACAATTCGGTATCGAGGCGAGTTCCTGATTGAACCGACCAACGTACGACCTTAGCGACTCCCCCTTCTTGATGCGTATACTATTAAGCGCATTCGAGTGCTTGGCTACAAACCTGCAATTTGAGTATTGCTTCCGGAAGGCCATGTGCAGCTCTGAGAAGGTGGAGAATGAGCCCATTGGGAGGTTGACAAACCACTGTAGTGCGGGGCCGGTGAGACTAGACCCAAAGCTTTTGCACATGCAGGCTTCGTGGAGATCGGCTAGAATAGATGTGGTCAGCATCTTTTGCCTGTCGAGAGCTATGTGATCCTCAGGGTCGGTTGTGCCGTCATACAGTAAGAAAGATAGCGGCGTGAATTTTGTCGGGACGTCCGTGTTAGTGATGTCAGGTGTGAAGGGTGAGTCGGCAAAACTGTCGCGGGATATCATGACATCTGGAAGTATCGCACCCGGAATCCTGGTGACCAGCCTCTCAAAATTTGCCATCGGAGCTTTGAGCCGCTTCTCTTACTCCTCGGGTCGGGCATTCTTCGATGTTCAGTAGGGAGGGACTCGGTTGGCTGTGCGGTCGTTGATCCCTAGGCGTCGCGATCAAGACCCTCCCCGGTGGGTGGGTCAATGTCGACCACATCCTCTAGCTCATGCGCGAGGTTCCTTCGTGGGTCGGTCTGCTTTCTGCCTGTGGAGGGTTCCTCTATGATCGGTTGATTTCGGCGAGCATTCTCTTGGCGAAGTTGATGGTTTTATTTTCGCAGTGAATGATTTGTCGCGTGGAGTTCCATAATTCTAGAGTCCATTTCCTTTATGAGTTTTTTATTTTCTTCGGATTCCTTGGCGAGGTGCGTCAGAATAGCATTTAGCATATCTGGAGGAACGACTTGGGTACCACCGACCTGTAGGGTCTGCCGAACAAGTTCGTCCATTGGAACGAGGTCTTGTTCTCCACCATGTCCAACCGGAGGGGTTCCGATTGAGTTTCCAGCCTGGTTCCTGGCTTTGTCATTGTTTCCTGCTATTAATTCAAAAGATTGTCCCAAGAGCCCCACGGTGGACGCCAAATGTTGAGGTTCGAATTTTTGGAAATAGAACTCCTGGTATTCTATTAAGCAATAACAGATAAACAACAAAGAACATGGTTAATCAAGAGAACAAAATGACAAAAATAAACAAGTGAAACGGTGGGAACTGGTTCTTTTATTCAGATTGCTCTCGTCAGGAATTCTGCAGAGTAACGGCGTAGTTTTTTGCTCAGAAAAAAGATATGAGAAAAGGCCCCTCCACCTCTATTTATAGACAATGTGAGTGGGGGGGAGAACATCTATTCTAGCCCTAGATCCGGACAGTTCACACTCGCCAAAAAATCAGGGACGACTCTGGATTTCTCGGGGTCGGTTAGGGCTTCTAACGGTTGCGCGCGCCGCTAGGCTTCTAGGGTTGCTCTGTTAACCTCTTCGGCACCGATCTTCTCTAGTGTTCGCTATCGAGGAGTCGAAAGGGTCGGTAACGATCTCCAGACTTGGGAGCTTCCAGGTCTTCGGCCACTCCAGATGGGCCTCTTGCTCTAGCTTAGCTGCCATCTGGGCCGATATGTTTATTGGGCCTGGACCTCGTGGGCCTGGCCCCAACAACATGTATATTAAGAATAATTTTTGAAAATAAAATATTTAAATAAGCTTTCAATTTTATGGTTTGATCTCTTATATTATAAAGTATAATACATCTCTTCTTTTATAATATTACTTTTAGTATTCTAAATTCTCTAAATTTTGACTATTTTTATTATTTCTATTTTCAATATTCTTTTAGAGCATATTTATAAATGATCATATAAATAATTTCAAGTATAATAAACCAAACAATATAATTAAAATATTCATAACGAAACACATTTATTTTGTATAATCACATTTATTTTTTATAATCAAAATGGAAGGAATAATTCGTGTTTATGGTTAATGACCCATCTGGATCCTGATAATGATGTCACATTATGTTTGGGCTGATGGTTTTATTAAATGATTTAAAATTCTCAACTACTTCTAGATTTGTCAAATCAAATCTCCCAACTCTATAGTTAGTATATATAAAATAATTACGACAAATATATATAACTTTTTTTTTTTGGTTATTTCAATCTCACTCGTACGGTTGACAGGAATTATTTTACTTTTAATACATATTTATAGCCGAACCTACTTCCTTGGATTGAACCATTTCACTTTATCTTACAACCTTTTTTATGCATAGCAAGTTTCGTCAAGATTCAAATATGAAATATTAATCATAAATAATAAGTGTTTTGAACTTTTTGAGAAGTCAAATATAAGTTTTCTACAATGATGAATATCTATTCTTCTCTTTACAATTTTAAATATTAAAGTAAAATTAACAAAAGTATATTAAAATTAAGCATATAAAATTTGAATCTCACCCAACACAAATGTTCCAATTGCATTTCAAACGCATAACATATTGTATATATACAAAATATTTTAACCATTTGGATCTTGAGTTGGTAACAATTAAAGTCCTCTTATAAAATCATGATGAATTAGTAGAAATATAAAAAATTAGTAAAAAACACAGAGTTATTTTCATAAACCTTGATTTAATATATAACTCAATTTTAAAGAATATTATATATTAGCTTCAGTCATAAAAGTACTGATAAATTTAATTCTCACCTAATGTGCTATTATTGAATTGGAATCTTGATTCGACATTTCGCACCCACTAAGGAATCTTCACAAAGCTTTATTGTTAAAACGATGCAATCATTTTGTTTAATTAGGAAATAAACTTAGAGTCAAAAAAAGTAGAGGCATTGACAAATGAATGTTCCAAAGTTGGGTGAACCTCTCTGCTCATACTATATTTTATTTTAATGTAATTATCAATTTTAAAATTTATCTAAACTTTTTTATAGCATGAAATTTCATCCTAATATTTTTTCTTATGTTGTTTAAAAGTAATATTTACAAGGTTAAAAATATGTTGGATCCCATGTTACATCTTACGGGGTATTCGAAAAGTAAAATCTGTAAATTAAGAAAAAAAGAACTTGTATAACTCAAAACAGAAACATCGATGCTACTTTTGTAGGGATAGAAAAAAGTACCAAAATACCAGACATATCGTATAAAAAATATACCGAAATTATCAGATTTTTAATATATTGTAATTTTTTATAAGGTATCTGTTGTGAATTGAAGCAATTGTAGACACAAATAACTAACAGAAAATAAAGAACACAATAATTTATAGTGGTTCGAGCTATGCTCTACGTCCACTCTTCAAGCCTCCTCGGTGATGATATTATTATGGTGAAGAAAATACAAAAGTAATGAACAACAATGGACAATTATAATTGGTGGGGAGCAGAGATATATATAGGGAGATATTCCTAAACACAAAAAGAATATAAAACCTAGATATGCTAAGATATATCTAAAACTAAATCTATATAAAATATAATTTATTCCTATCCAAATCCAATATTGATTAGGATAAATCTTGTTCAACAAGGAAACAAGATATACACCATATCTTTTCCATATCTATCCAACTCGATCAGTTCCTCGAATTATATTGAGACTAGTCCAATAATTCTCCACATTAGGCTCAATATCACCTCGGCTTGACACCTCCTCTTCAGTTCGACTTCAACAGTTTTATCAGTTCCAGACAGTACTCAAACTTAGTACTTGAAACTGGCTTTGTAATCATATCCGCAGGATTACCGAGAGTATTGACCTTGTGCAGCTCGACCTCTCTGGCTGCAACCACATCTCTTATAAAATGGAACTTCACATCGATGTGCTTAGTTCTCTCATGATGAACGTCATTCTTTGCCAACTGCAAAGCACCTTGATTATCACAGGAAACCTTCATCTTTCCTTGATTAATCCCCAGTTCATTTATGAATCCGAGCAACCACATACCTTCCTTAATCGCTTCGGTCAAGGCAATGTACTTCGCCTCCGTCGAAGATAAGTCAACTACCCTCTGCAGACTTGTTCTCCAACTAATCGCCGTTCCATATGATGTGAACACAAATCCTGTCAATGACTTCCTTGTATCCACACATCCTGCATAATCCGAGTCTACAAACCCTTCGACTGGGAGCCTTGAGCTCGAACCATCATCCTCAAAGACTAGACTCTTGCCAAGTGTTCCTCGAACATACCTGAGGACCCACTTTAGAGTTGCTCAATGCTCTTTCCTAGGTTCGGCCATGAACCTACTAACCATGCTGAGAGCATAAGCAAGATCTGGTCTTGTACAGACCATAGCATACATCAACGAACCAACAATGCTCGCATAAGGAACACCTCTTATAAGCTCCCGTTCCTCCTCGTCGAGTTTCCCAGCAACACTCAACTTGAAATGAGCTGCTAACGGAGTGAGCACAGGCTTTACATCCTTCATTCCATGCCTCTCAAGAACTTTCATCAAGTATCCCTTTTGAGATAACGTGAGTCTTCTTCGAGCCCTTCTCGAACTATTTCCGTACCCAAAATCCTTTGAGCACAACCGAGATCCTTCATCTCGAACTCCTGACTTAGAGTTTTCTTTATTTCGGCTATCCCTTGCTTATATCAACTCGCTATCAGCATATTATCTACATACAACAATAGATAGATTCTAGTCTTTATATCTTCTCATCGAAAATATACACGTGGGTCGTGTTTGCATCGAACAAAGTCTTGTTGAACCATAAACTTGTCGAACCACTTATTCCACTGCTTTGGAGACTGCTTCAATCCATACAATGACTTCTTGAGAAGACACACCTTCTCCCCACTACCAGCTTCCTCGAAGCCCTCGGGCTGCGTCATAAGGATCCTTTCCTCCAGCTCTCCATACAGAAATTCGGTCTTCACATCTAGTTGCTCCAACTCCATGTCGTACCGAGCAACTAATGACAAGATCAGCTTGATCGACCTTTGTTTCACCACTGGCGCAAACACCTCGCCATAATCCACACCTTCCCGTTGCGTGAAGCCTCGAGCAACTAGTCTAGCCTTGAATCTAACCCCAGAAACCTCCTTCTGTTTCTTCTTGAAGATCCATTTACAGCTAACTATCGATTGCTTCTCCCCCGGCTTATCCACCAACTCCCAGGTGTTATTCTTCTTCAAGGAGTCCATCTCCTCCTTCATGGCATCGAGCCATTTGAGCCTCTCCTTGCAACTTATGCCTCGGTATAGCTCTTCGGCTCGATCTCATGCAGCTCTACCTCTTCCGCCATAACGAAGGTATATGCTACCACATCAGCATATCCGAAATGAGTGGGAGGTTTTATCAGCCTTCGTTCCCTATCTCTTGCGAGATTATAATCTTGAAGCACACCTGACCCTCGAACCACCTCGATCTCTCCATCCACCTAAGATGCACTCTTCGACCCACTGATCGACTCCGCCTCAATCTCAACACCTGAACCATTTCCTTCGACCTTGTTAGACTATTCCTCGGAAGCACCACCTGGTTTCTCAAGAACATTAGCTCGTTCCTTGGCCCCCTTATCGAGATCTCCTACCAGCTCCTCCTTGAACGTCACGTCCCTACTAATGATACACTTTCTTATATCCGACTCTAGACACCATAACTTGTATGTTTGCATAAGCCATACAACTAAAAGCTCTTGCTAAAATCCGGAGGATGATCAGACCATATTTCTTCTGGTGTCTTGATACCTAGTGCAGTCGAGGGGCACCGGTTGATCAAATAAGCTGCAGTATACACTGCTTCTGCCCAGAACGACTTGGGTAACTTCGCACTGAACAACTTGCACCTCGTTCTCTCCAGCAACGTCTGATTGTACCTCTCCGCCAATCCGTTCTGCTGAGGTATTCCAACCACTATTTTGTGCCTCGCAATACCGTGCTTTGAATAGTACCTCTCGAACTCTTTCGAGCAATACTCAAGGCCATTGTTAGTTCGCAGCCTCTTCACCTTCCTTGCAGTCTGATTTTTGATCAGAACTTTCCACTTCTTGAAGGTCTCTAAAGAATCACTCTTATTCTTCAAGATGTAGACCCACACCTTCCTTGAGTGATCATCTATGAGGCTCATGAAGTACTTCGCTCCTCCATTCGAACTGACCCTTGAAGGTCCCCATAGATCTGAGTGGATGTAGTCCAGAGTTCCTCGAGCTCTCGGTCGGCCTACTCCGAACTTTACCCGGTGAGATTTCCCATAGATGCAATTCTCACAGAAATCTAGCTCTCTGATATTATCCCCGAGCAATTGATCTTGCTTCGATAACTACTGTAGCCCCCTCTCACTAACGTGACTGAGTCGCCTGTACCACAATACTAACTTATCAACCATCACTATCGAAGCCACCCCGATCACCGTGCTGCCCATCAGAGTGTATATTCCATTTATTCGAGCTCCTTTCATCAAGATCAGGGATCCTTTGCACACCTTCAAAGTCCCAGCTTCCACCTTGATTGTGTAACCTAGTTCGTCGAGCATCCCTAAAGAGATCAAAATTTTCTTAAGCTCCGGAACATACCTTACACCTCGAAGTACCCTTTCTATATTATCGTGCATCTTAATTCTCACCGAACCCATTCTAACCACCTTGCATGGTTTATTATTACCCAGAAGAACACTCGAGTTCTCCTGCTCCTTGAACCCTTCGAGCCATGATTTATTTGGTGTCATGTGGAATGTGCAACCTGTATCCAATATCCATTCCCTCTTCGAGCGCTCATTCGAAATTACCGATGCCTCTCCAAAGGCATATTCCTGCTCAGCAACAGCTACATCTGCCTGTTGCTTCTTCTCCTACTTCTTCTGCCTCTCTGGACAATCTTTTTTGATATGTCCCTTCTTTTGGCAGAGAAAGCACTTGACCTTTGGCTGTTATCCTGGCTTTGGCCTCGACCTCGACCTTGAATTTCCCCTGTTGAAATTCCTCATCTCCGATCTTCCTCTAGCCACTCTAGTCACCAAGCCTTCTCCATGAGAGTTCTCTCGCTCCTCGTTCTTCTCATTTAACTCCTTCGAACTTAGAGAAGATTGAACCTCATCCATGGTCAATGACTCTCTTCCATACATTAAGGCTTCCTTGAAATTCGAATAACTCTTTGGCAGTGCACTTAACAACATCAACGCCTGATCCTCATCACCTATCGCCACATCGATATTTGCCAGATCGAGGATCAACTTATTGAACTCGTCGAGCTGCTCGTTGATCGGTCTTCCCTCTTTCATCTTAAATGAATACAACGACTGTTTAAGATAGAGCCGATTTGTCAGAGACTTCTTCATATATAAGGATTTCACTTTGGTCCATACGCTGCCATTTTCTCCTTCGACACCTTCGTCAACACCGTATCTCCGAGACTCAGAATCAGCGCACTATGCGCCTTTGCTAGTGTATCCTCTTCTGTTGCTCCGTCATCATATCGGGTAACCCAACCTCTCCCTTCAAGGCACCGTCCAAGCCTTGCTGTACAAACAACGCTTGCATCTTCAACTTCCACAAACCAAAATCATTCAATCCCGTGAAGCGCTCCACCTCGAACTTGGCTAAACCCATCGCAATCGTTCTCTATCCACGTTCACCGCACCAATTTGTTTTGAATTGAAGCGATTGCAGACACAAATAACTAACCAAAAATAAATAACACAATAATTTATAGTGGTTCGAGCTATGCTCTACGTCCACTCTTCAAGCCTCATCGGTGATGATATTATTATTATGAAGAAAATACAAAGTATTGGACAATAATGGACAATTAGAATTGGTGGGGAGTAGGGATATATATAGGGAGATATTCCTAAACACATAAGGAATATAAAACCTAGATATGCTAAGATATATCTAAAACTAAATCTATATAAAATAGATTTATTCCTATCCAAATCTAATACTGATTAGGATAAATCTTGTTCAACAAGGAAACAAGATATACACCATATCTTTTCCATATCTATCCAACTCGATTAGTTCCTCGAGTTATATTGAGACTACTCCAACAGTGTCATACCGTACCAGAAAATTTTTAGCACGTAATGGTATGATCATCCTAATATTTAAGACATACCAGCACATACTGTACCGAAAATTTTGTTTTTATTTTTATCTTAAAATAATAAATTGTAAATAAAATCATACAGATTAAAAATTAAATCATATTTATACTCTTTACCTAACAATATTATTGATATAAACATATTTCTTAAATAAATATCAACAGAGAAAATCATAAAAACCAAAGTATATCAAAAGTTTTCAGTATGTTAACGCTATAATGAATGAATTATAAGATAAAGTGTATATAAATTATATCATACTGAAATCATTCTGAAAATTTGATATACCGAAATAATGGTACATAAATTATCCCATACCGAAATTATACCAAGAGTTTAGTATTCTGAACTAAGGTACGGTAGTGTAAATTTTGGTATGGTGGTAAAAATCTGGTATACCGTATCGAACCACCCCTATTCTTTTGCACCACCTCTATATCTTTCTAAGCTCGTCACAATTTATATATGTTACGTTATTTTAGTCATTAATATGATCTCAATCATTCCCCAATCCTGGAATCGAAAATATAATATGTGATTCACTGTATTTTAACTTTGTCAGTCATTGAGAATATTTTTAACTATCAAAAGTAAACATTAAAAAATTAAAGTATACATTGAACATGACCAATTAATCATGAGTTCGAGTATATGAAATGAACCTCTCCTCATTAAAATTGTATACTCCATTTAAATAAGATTTTATAAGAAAAAAAAAATTGAAATAAATTTTAAAATTAGCCAATACATTAGAATAACATTCATATATTTTTATAAAAATATTTACATTGTTTTAACTGCATTGAAAAATAACAATAAACTCAATTTATTAAAGGAGTAAGTAACAACTAACTATTGCACTGATGCAATCAATTTGAAAATAAATTATTTGACTTAATACAAGTAGGAAATCAATTCATCACAAAATAGTGAGTTGACTTGATTGAATAAATAAAAAATGGGATTAGTTGAAATAATGTGACCCAAGAGAATTTAATATGAATGACCTTAATAGAATAATGCAAGGTCCGATAAAATTGAGTTTAAAGTTCGATGCGTTGATCCGATTAATATTATTTATCATAACTATATTATCTATACATACTTTTGTCAAGTTCAAAATTCTATAAATGAATTAAATCAAAATATTTTTTAGATAATAAGGGTATTAAAAATAATTTAATTATGAAATTGAAACATTTGAAATGTTGATAAAATAATAAATAATGTATTTTGTTATTATTATTGATGATAAATAAAGATTCTAATTATTCGTCCCGAAATTAGAGATGTTATATGAGCAGCAAAAGTTTAAATGATCTTGCACTTCTGAAAACTGAATGTCAGTTTCAGTTTTTAGTTTCCGAAAAACTCAGTTTTAGCTCAGAGTAAGTTTTAAGTTTCAGTTTCAGTTATACGCTTCAACACTTAGAAAGTACTGAATGTTTCAAATAATTAGAAAACTTAACTATGCAGAAACATAAAGAAAATAGTAAATCGACTCAGGATATTTTATAGTGGTTCGAAGCCTCAAGTCCTACGTCCACTCTTCTGAACTAAATTGGGAATCCACTAAGAAACAAAGTACAAGCTTTCTCATGATCTATACTAGCCCGTCGGAAACCTCCGCCCTTCGGTCACTGATAATAGCAGAAACGGTGAGCAAATAAATTTATAATTACACCTGAAGGTGGTCGATCCCACAGGGACTGTACAACGAAGCACCCAAAGTACTAGCTATAATTCCTAGAACATAGAAGTTTGAGGATTTTCGAAAAGGGATTTTGTTTAGAAATTTAAAGATAACAATGCATAAAAATAAAGGTTTTGAAAACAATTAAAGAAAAACACAGATCCTAGGGCAGATATTCTAATCATCAACATGCAAATTCATCAACTCATCAATGGGGATAAATTAAGATTCAAGTGGATTAAATTCCTTGGTCAGACAATTAAATCCTAGATTACTAATTAGTGACTATATCCTCTCGGTCTCAAGAACACCAATTCAGTTAATCTCAATAATTATCTAATTAATTCCTATGCAAGTTCCTTCTTTTTTAGACAGAAAATCAACATATTTAATTCTCTCTTCCTATTAACAATTTTCACCTCTCGGTCCTTCAGTTGTTAACTTTAAATCTAGATCTCAATTCACCTCTCGATCTTTCTTTTAATCTAGATTATTAAATTAAATCAGAGAATTAAACCATGCCATATGACTTGAATCATTCAAACATGATCAGAAAAGAACATCAAAACCCTAGAACCTATTTAGGGTTCTAGCCACTAAACATAACTTGAAATAAAGAAAACATACTATTATTAAACATAAATTACCTTTCAAGGACAAGAGGAACCTTGAAGGCTTAGAAAAACTCCAAAGAAAATAAAAAGTTGGTCCATAGACAGACAATTTTCGTGCCCTATTGAGTTCTCTATTTATAGAGGATTAAATAAATCTAAACTAGGTATTTGGCTAAAATATAAAAAATTGCCAAAACGGGACAAAATTTTCATTCCGGGCCTCTATATCGATCGACGGGCTGCATTTCGGTCGACACAGCTGCAAAATCCTCTATTTTGATCGACGGGGGCCCTGTCGAGCGAGACAGAGGCTTCAATGTCGCCCGAGATCTCTGTCTTCGACTCCTTCTGCGCAATCTCACGATTTTCGCCGTAACTTGTGCTCCCAAACTCCAATTGACCTGATTCCAGTTGCGTTGGAAAGCTAACTCAAAAATAAATTTCCAATTTCATGCTTCATTAGCTCAAATTCCACGTGTGGAAGAATTTGTGACTGTTTCTTTGAACATTTGCTACTTTCGGTATGGGTTTTCATTGATTTTGGCCTCTGATAAGCTCGTTTTTCTACTCTCTTATCGCATTGTTTTTCTCTTCTTTCATGAGTTTTTGTTAGTTTTATTTAATAAATTGAGCATGAGAGTATAGTGGACAGTATTATGCTTGTGGTGGATGATTATGCAAGAAAAAGTGATGAAAAAGAGAAGAATTGGTCAAGAGATGAGGAAATCCGCCAAGAAGTAGCTTTCTGTTTCGACCGAGTTAGAAGACAACCCGGCCGTGGCGGAAAAGACACGGCCCGGCCGTGGCAGCCTGTATTCCGACCGAGACGCGGAGTTCTGAAGCCCTAGTCTGCGCGTGATTTAATATTTAAAAGGAGAAGATACCATATCAATTAGTGGACGAATTTTGGAATAATTTATACCATCCAAGGCCTTAATCCTACCACTATATAAACTCTTGAATAGCTCAGAATTAGGGTTCCACTTTTTACACATTGTTCTATCTTTAGTTTTCTGTTTTCCCTTTAGTTTTTGTCAAAATTCCTCTTTAATTTTTATTTAGTTTTAATGCAATCTTTATTTTTC
>JAPKLW010000167.1:761731-788307 GCA_026898455.1 Plectranthus barbatus
TTTATTTTTCCCTGCAATGTTTATTTTCAATATGTTAGGCTAGAACCATAAACAGGTTCTAGGGTTTCTCCATCTGTGATGCACGTTTTGATTCAATAATTCAAACCCTTTAAACTGGTTTAAATCCTATATTTTGTTTTAAGTCTATTCTCATCGAAGGATCGAGAGATGAAGATTGAGGTAGGTTACAGTTATTAATCGAAGGACCGAGAGGTGAAGGTTAGTAATAGGAAGTTAGGGTTTAATACTTTTGATTTTTTGTCCGACCAAGAAGAATTCAATCGTAAAAAAAATCTAATCTTTATTGAAATTAATTAACTTTGTGTGTTTGAGACCGAAAGGAGATAACCACTAGTTAGTAATTTAGGATTTAATTGCCCGACCAAGGAATTAATTCCACAGTAATAGATTTTCACCAAAATATCTTTTCTGGGTTTGAATATTTGTTTCTTGCATGTTGATCAGATTGGTAGATTTCCCTAGAATCTGTGCTTTTTAATATTTATTTTTATCCCTTTAAATTGCTTGTTTTGAAAACCAAAAACCCCTTCAAAGTTTGATTCACCCAAACAAAAGTTCTGAAAACCATATTCAGTACATGATTCTCCCTCGTTGCACTATCTCTGTGGGATCGACCAACCCTTGGGTTTTCTATAAATTTATTTGCCCTTTTCTATAATCTGTATGCAGGATTTTGCATCGATCAGCCTCAAACCTACAAAATCTGAGCACGACAAGCATAATATGCCCTATAAACAGTTCATGCTTAATTATAAGTAAAAACCTAAACTAATTGCACTGAAACAATGGAGAAAAATATAGATAAGTGAGTATAAATATGAGCTTATCAGTCACTAACTGTAATATCCCGGGCTTAATTAAGTTAATTAAATGCTTAATTGATTCAATAAATAAATATATAAATTTTTCAAGTTTTAATATTATTGTTTTAGTAACAAGAAATGACACCTGGCGTGAGATGAGTGTCTGTTTCTAACACATAATATGCCTATTGGTTCGTTCTGAGAAAACCCAAGTGATCATGCAGTCACATTTTTCGTAAGAGGAACGAGTGCGGCGAATTATTGTTTTAAAATAATAATTTCGCATTTAAATTCATAACTTGTACACTGAAGGTCTATTCCTTAAACCGATCTAGGGAATGCTTAGAATTAAAGTATGGAAGAGTACGAAACGGTCAAATTAGTTTTTTGAAACTCGTAGAGTGAGATACAAATTATTGAATTTTAGAAAATTCAGATGATATTTTATCTCCGAAAATTTAGAAAATTATATGAATGAGTTGGGCTTGTTAAGTGTAGCAATTCCATAAATTGCATGTTTAATTGGGTTGGTGAATTTCGAATTAGAGGCCCGAGAAGTTAAATTATCGGAGGAGATTACATACGAATTGAGTCGGAAAATACTACGAATTGTTTATCTAAGAAATTGCCACATGGGAGAGTGAGGTGGCAGCATGCATGGTGTTTGAAGGGAAGCTGTACCTTGAGTGAGGCGGTGGAGGGTGGAATTTTCAACAAAAACAAAAGAGTAATGCAAATAAAAGTTGCACTCCATTTCCATCTTTTTCCCGTCACCCCATACGCTCCCTCTCTCGCTGCCATCTTCTTCACCAAATTCCGACCACCTCCGAGCACCGCCAGCCGAACCACCACCCTTTTGAAGCCCACGTTGCAAGGAAGCTATAGAACCCAAGAACGTATGATTTCGTCGACTGTCGATGGTGATTTTTTTGTGTGAAGGTACGTCGTCGACATTTCAATAATTTTTGGTGTTGGTATGAAACTCGTATGAAACGGAGTTGAATCGAAATTTGGCTTATATATTCATGTTCCTCATGTCATAGGGAACTCGTTGATATACATAACTCAAAAGTTGGACGCCGAAAAAAATTGTCGCCGCCGTAGGGATGAATTTTCCGGTGAGTGTTCGACCGCCCAGATGTGTTTTTTGTGTTTTTAAACATCTAGAAGCATGTTTACGTGATTCTTAGTTGACTAGAAACATACTAGTGTAAATATATAAGCTTGAACATGTTTAAAATGGAAGAGAATAGAGGTTGCAGAAACAGGGCAGCAACGCGTCGAGCAAGACGACGTGCGTCGATCGACACACAGCCCCATCGATTGACACACTTATGTCGGTCAATGTGAGCTTGTGTCGATCGATGTCGAGTCTATCGTAATGCGTGAGATGTTGAGCCGTATCATGTGTTGACTGAGCATGCGAGTCGATCAATGGCAGCATCACGTGTCGATCGACATGGCGCATGTCGGTCAACACAGCAGCACAAAGAAGGATGAGTTGAATTTTGCGTCCGATATTGATTTGAATTAAATAGTTTTTGATATTTTCGCTTAATACATGATTAGTTTAACATAATGAGAATATGCTTAAGCGATAGATTGTGAAATCGAATGTCAAGAATTATTAATTTAATCTACGTGAAGTAAACACATGATTTAACCAGTTAGAGTTTAGACGTGACTTGAATGGAATTGTTGGTTTGATCGTCGATCTTAGGTCCTGATTAAAATTACTTGGACAATCCATTCTAATTAGCGTACGTTGTGTTGTGTGATTGTTGTGAAGGAAAGTTCAAAGGGAAAGTCGTGAGAGCTCAACCGCACAATTAAACAAAGACATCCAAATTTTGCAAGCAAACACAGGTGGGGACTATTTCAGTAAAAATTAAAATGCCTTTCCGAGTATATTACTCAGTTTTCTAAAATGAGTATGAAAAAAAAAGTTTTGTTTTAAATCGATTGCTATGCTTGAATTGTTTTATGTTATCATATCTATTTTCTGTTGATATGTTATCTTCAGGGAGTTTAAGTTAATGAGAACGGAACCAGGTATTGCAAAACCTGAGCTTAAGTCTCATTAATTATGTCTTAAAGGCTTGCAACCTTATTATGTTGAGTTACAAGCTCTTTCTGTGGTTGTTTAGCTGACGTGCTGATACCTTAGGTAGGAATAAGGAAGGATTTTGTAATTGATCGGGTCTCAACGTAAAGTTCTGAGGCTAGTGCACTAACTGGTGACGGCGGGTAGAGTGGTTCGTCCATTCCCAGCTGTTCATCGTAACTTGGAAGTGGGCCAGCTTCTAGTTACAAATACGGTAAATGGATATGGTAACATGGTAGATAGCTGCAGCAAAAGAAAATGTTTTAGACATCACGGTTATTTTCAATAAAACCCCGTGTTTGTCTGTGTGAGTTGCATAACATTCATATTTAAAATGTATGTTTTCGGCATGTCTCCACTGAGTACATTAGTACTCAGCCCTCGAATTGTTTCTAAATACGCAGGTTAGCGGCAGAGATGGAAGAGCAGTAGTGTAAAGATGAGCAGATGTTTTGAAAGAAGATCCTGAGATATGCATCTTCACATGCATATCTCCATCACGATTCACACCGCTACAGTGAACTTCTGAAATTTATCCTTTCCATGTTTTGTAAAGTGTGAGAAACCGGTTCAAAACTATTTATTTGCTTTGATTATTTACTAACCTTCAAATCATCTTTTGATAAAAAAAATTGTGCAGGATAAATCTTTCAGAAATCTATTTTCCATTTTTCTAAATTAAATTTTTGTTGTTTATAAATAAATGTTTGAGAACTACTCCACCACGACTATAGCGCGCCCAAAGCTCGGGATGATCAGTTGGGGGCTTTACACTCGCCCAAAAACTTGAACTGCTGCTTCTTCAGAACTGAAGTGAGGACGCACTTCGCAGCCTTCAATCTGGATGGTTGGATGTTTGTGGTTCTTCCCACTGATGGTTGGAAAAGCCTGTCGGAATCAGTAATCCAGAGTAGAATACTGACTGTTGTGTTTATTACTTAAAAAGTACTCCCTCCGACCCAATTTATTAGTCTCACTTTCCTTTTTTGTTTGTCCCATTTATTAGTCTCATTTCCTAAAATGACAAACTTTTTCACACTCACCAATAAAATATTAATTACACTACTTTCACAAACATTGATTATTGTGTCAATTCAAAATGAGACTATTAATTTGGGACGGATGGAGTAACAAACACCAAGTAGATAGCTTAATCTTGGAAAGCTTAAACCTCGTGCCCTTAGATAGATGCACGAAATGATTAGCTTGAGCAAAGACGCTAAGCCTCATGTTCAGACACAGAAAGTTCAGAGACTTTTTGAGAGCTTTAGAGATTGCACTTTGACAGTGTTTTGGCTAAGCTTTTCGTGAGTTTCAGGTGTTGTTCTTTGAAGAGGTTGTCTCCTATTTATAGGCAGTTGATCGACGATTTGAATGATATACAGCCGTTAGAGACAAATGGAATACCGTCCAATCATAGTCCATTCTTTATCTGTTTTTGCAGCCTGCTCTCTGCTCTGCTCTGAACTACTTTTGACTGTGGCACTGTACTTTTCACCTGCTCTTGTTAGACTTAGTTTCAATCCAAGGAATCTTAAGTTTAAGTTCCTCGTACTAATTTGTTGAACGACACTTTAAGGAATCTTGATAGCACTTCGAGTTCCACTTCGAATTCATTTTGACTCCTTGAGTTTCACGTGCTCTTCAACTTCTGAAACTGAAAACTGAAACCCCATACTTCAAATTTTATGTTTCTCCTTTTCTTTAGTGAAAACTCACTTTCCAAAAATTGAGTTTCTAGACAATTTAAGTTTCAAGTTCCTAAACTTAACTTCAGTAATTCAAGATCCTTAAAGTCTTCTTTTGAAGTTCTAAAACTAGATTCTTGATATCTCAAGCTTTTACTTCAAATAATGCTTCCTTCAAAAACTAAGTTTCTTGTCAGCTCGATCTTTAGCTTCCAGGTTCAAGTTTCTATTATAACTCGATAAATCCTATACAAGGATTACATGTATCTTCCCCCTAAATTGGAGAGATATTTCTGGATTAAACAAATTGGAGTGAATTCAAAATTGTTGATCACATTGGAACATGTGAATTCAGCCAGGTTAAAAAAAGTAAGGAAGCGAGAGAAAGTCAATGATATTTTGTCTTCAATCCAATTTTTAGCTTTTCGTTGATTGTGAAAATTACAAGTACATTCAAAAACTGAAAACTCAAGAGCAAAAAATTAACTTTCAAAAGCTTACTGAGGAGGTTGCTCTTAAGACGAAGATGGCTTAGGATCAGCAAGTTTCTTGGCCAACTCAATGAGAGCTTGAATCTGAGCTTCCCTCCTCTGCTCCTCCGCTTCCTCCCTTTCTCTCTTCTCAACTTCCTCTGCTTCTCTTCTTTTCTTCTCATCCTCTTCCTTCTCTTTTTCAGTTTATCCTCTCTTTTTTCTCCTCCTTCTCCTTTTTTGGATATTCTTCCCCCTTTTTGGATATTCTTCCCCCTTTTTGATGACATCAAAAAGTGTCGCCATAGTCTATTTGATTGAGGATACAGTTTCAACATTTTCAGCATCCCTCTTGTCTTTTTCCTCCAGCTTAGCTTTCAGTTCTTGAGTCTCCTGTCTAATGGCTTTGAGTTGGGATTGGACATAGAGTCGGACTTCAGCAAATAATGCAGACTGAGAGAAGCTTGAGGTAGCCTGCCTAGCATCTTCAGGGTGTTCAATCAGTAGAAACTCAGTAGATTCAGAGATAGATGGAGCATAGAGTACCATGCCACTTTTCGGCCTTCTAGCCTCTTTTTCCGTATACAACTGCTCCTCTTCCTCCTTCCTCTTTCTTTCACATTCAGCCAAATGGAGCTTGATCTTGCTTCCGATCCTTTTGTCTTTTATGAGATTGGCAACTCCAGCTTGAATCATTTTTATGGCATGAGCAGTCCTCTCTGCAGTAGATACGACACTAAGCTCATGAGAAAGAGCAATTGCCTGTTCCATTTCTTCTTTCTCCGATTCAGCTGCAGTCAATTCAAGTTTAGCATTTTGTATCTCAGTTTCCAAACTGCTCTGCTGCTCAACAAGACTCCTCACTTTTTTTAGTTTAGCAGCGATGATGTTCTAGTAATCTTCGGGAGCTGGAACTGAGATTTCTGCAATCTGTTCATCTTCTGCTTGAGTAGGAGGGGTAGAAACTTGAACTTCAGGAACTTGTGGCTCTGGAGCTTTAGTTTCAGGCTCATACAGAAAGTCAGCAGGGGAGTCTGTATATATCCTTTGAAGATAAAGTTTGTTGGTCCCCGATCAAAGTGTTTATAGTTGCAACAGAATATTAATAATGTCTTGCACTTATCTTGCTGAGATCATGACTCAACAAGTGTTTATAAAATGTGTTTAAGCTCAAATATTTGTTAGATTTACTTCAAGTTATACTACAACACTTGATGTGTTGAGTTTCAAAATAAGCAATAAATAACGAAGTAAAAGTAGTAAATGAACACCAAATTTATAGTGGTTCAAACAACTGTTCTACATCCACTCTTCAATCCTCTTGACTGAAAATTCACTAAGATTGATTACAAGGTCAGGCTTGATCTCTAACTGTGAACAGCTGCTCCGTCTGGTCACCATGCACCTTCAAGCACCTCGGTCTTCAATCTTCACCTTGAGACTCCTTAGAGTGAGTACACACCTCCCTTCTCCTCGGACGTCAGAACTTGGGAGTTTTATAGTTCTTCCCAGAACCTTTCTCTTGCGGCAATAGCCTGCGATAATCACTGTTGTAGAACAAGGTGACTGCTAGATTCTTTCTAGGATACAAAGAATCCCAAAGATAACCTTAGAAGAGAACTTCAAAGGTCTCGAGTTTAGGAACAAGCTTGCTTTACTCCTTCAACATTTTGTTAAGTGTTTCCAGCAATCTTCAAATGTTTGCTAGCCTTTCCAATGTTTGCTAGCTTCTTTAGCAATCTTCATACTTGATGACTCCTTCAACGATTTCTTCTTGTATGCTTGAGTCTTCCAACATTTTCCTTGAGTTTTGCTAATTCCTTCAGCAAACTCCAATCCTTTCTTCTAGTTCTATTACAACTCGAATATGATTATCCTACAGGACTTTACAATATTAACACGATTTTATGTTGCTAGAAACTAGATAAACTAAGCTTTGATGCACCAAAACTATAATACATACAATTAAGATCAAGAGGATTATAATATTTCTAACAATTTCCCCCTTTTTGGTGCGATCAAAGCCCTAATTCAAACTTACTGATCACGGGAAAGTTGATTACTGAGATTACAAAATATTCCTAGCAATTCTATCTCAACATATCAACTTCCTTAGACTCAATATAATTCAGAAATGATCCCCCTCAAAATATAAGGGGCATTGCTCGATTTAGAAAATTTGTTCAAGTGAATGGCTTAATAGAATTGTTATAAATTCAACAACCAAATAGGCATAAAGCACATTCACATATAATATAGAGCAACATACTAGGAACATATCGCACACACTCAAACAATCTACGCAATTTGCTGATTACACTGAATGTGTGAGTTCAGCTATAGCAAATAAATTTAGAGTTGGACAATGAGGTGTTGTCATCAACCTAGGTTAGTTTCCATTAACATTATGACGATAGAGTACAGGAAACAAACACCCAAATCAAAAAAATTTACAAGAAGAATGTAAGAGATAGAAGGATTACTTCTTGGTTGTCGAGGAGTTCGAATCAGCATCTTTAGCAGTTGAGGAGCCGGTGGCTTTCTTCAATTTCCTAAGAGTCTTGGTTGTTACCTTCATGAAGTTGTCCACCAGGGCTTCTCGCTCTTCCCTTCTGATCCTCTCCCTTTCCTCTTTCTTCCTTTGTTGCTCCTTCTCTTCCTCTTCCTCTTCTTGTTGTCTTCTCAAGTTTTCCTCAAGCTTTCTGCGTGTTTCGAGGCGCCTTATTATCTCTTCTTCTTCCTTCAGCCACTTTGCTTCTTCTGCTAACCTTCGCTCTTCCCCCTCTTTGATCACAACCAAAAGGTCGGTGGAGAGGTTTCAAAATCATCTTGCAGAGTCTGGCAAAGTTCTGCCTTTGCCTCGCCAATTTGGGTTTGCACTTCAGCTTGCACGATAGGCACAACCTGCTCTTCAACTTTCCTCTCTACCACAACATGAATGAAAATCTGGAGATCTCTGTTAAAGGTACTGGAGCTCAGAGGCTCGACTGTCATAGCTTGGGGTTTCAGAGATATCACCATTTGACTAGAGGTGGTAGGGATGTCAGCAATAGTTGTCATCGCATGAGAGGAATTTGCAGCCGGATCAGCATCCTCTGTTGTTGTGGGTTCATGATCTTGAACTTCTTCTTCTTCAGCATCTGGAGAGGGAGGCTTAAAGCTATCTATCCGAGAAGGGTTAGCTAAGGTTATAAGTACTCTATCCCTGAATTCCATCATCTTCCTCTGATCCTTTGCCCTCATCCTTGCAACTTTTTCTTCAGTCAATTTTGCGTGCAACTCAGCAGCTGCAGTCATCTGCCTTCTTGTTGCGGGGGATTTGCACGTCTGTGTGAATGGGAGTGAGTAAAAAATGACGTACTCAGATGTAGGCAATGAGTGATCTCCAATGATTGCTTGGTGAGCTTTTATCTTTTGAAGTCGGGCAACTACTTGCTTCTCAGTATACTGCCTTTTGGATGTCGGATCCATCCAATCATCTGCCCACTCCTCCTCTCTTCTCCAATAGTTTAGGCCCATTCTAGCCAACATTATTGTGTGGGTGGCATAGTCATAGAATTTCCACCTTTGGAACTCTATCCTTAACCAATCAAGATCATAAGACCCTCTTGAAAATTCAGCGGCATAGGTGGTCTCAAGTTCTTCAGCAATTTGGGCTTCAATGAAAACACAAATTACCTTAGCCCACAAAATGAGGTCTTCGTTCTTTTCATCCTTCACAGTGACAGGAGGGCACCATTTGGCAATTCACTTCGCCTTAAACCTCCTATCCGGTTGTCCTTCTATTGGTACTGTCAACGTCTCCGGTCTGAAAATAGATTCGCCTCCAGCGAGCATCAAGACCCCCTCGGCAGCTTCTGCACTCCCAGTCATCACCATGTACTCATCACTTGGGATATCACTAAATGAAATACTTGAGACTTCAGGAGAGGAGGGAGCCAAAATACGTCTCTTCAACAGTGATTCAATGCTCTTCTCAAGCATGAAGTTGGTATTTGCGCCTGAATTCCATTCTGTGACTTTGGATGGTTCCAATCCCAAGGCATGGAGATATTTTTCGTTGTTTGCTCTCACGCTCACAGTGAGGTTGGCCTGTAATCGTGCTCAGGTTTCAGCATTGAGTGAGGTAGCGGCTTCCTTCTCAATGTCTTCTCTCTCAGCAGCTTCCGTTTCATTAGCTCCCTTCTCAGCTGTCGATTCAAATTACTGCTCAGCTGTCTGTGTGGCCACCTCAGCATTTGCTGCAACCTCATTAGTTTTGTTCTCAAGGTCAACATTCCCTTGCGATGCTGCCTTGTCTCCATTTTTTCAACAATGATTTGGTTTTCTTCTGCACCAAATCCTCTTCAGCAATAATAGTAACAACTTGGTTCTCACCTTGCGCCACCAGTTGTTCGTCTTCATTTACATTTTCAAGTACAGAACTGCTTCCTCCTTGCGCAGCCATCTGTTCCACACCTTTTTCAACAGTACTGCTAGCTACTAGCACAACAGTCTGTCTGTCAACACTTTCAACATTAACACCAGCACCATCACTTCCCCCTTGCACAGTGATGGGTTGTTCAGTCTGAACAACAAAATGAACTTCCTCTTGCGTAGAAGTCTGCTTGATCATTGGACTGCCTGAACCTCTAGTTGGCACATCTTGAAGGCCATCAAAAGCGCCTTCCTTATGCATCTTGTCAAAATCAGCATCAGATAAGGCGTTTGGATTTTCAACAGCTTCCTCTGCATCATCGACCTTCTTCATACCTTTGGCAATCCTTGCTTTCTCTACATCCTTCTGAGTAATTCGTTCAGGTTGATCACTGGTTTTCATATTGGCATTGCGCTCCTCATAAGCAGCTTTGATTTGCTCATACTTAGCATCCCTTTGCTCGAGCATCATCTTTAGCATCGCTTTATCGAACTCTTTATGTTCTTTTGCCTTTTTCAGTGCTTTTTCTTGTCTTCTCTTCTTCCACGCGTCATGCTCACTAGCTTCCTCTTTGTGTCCTTAGCGGCTTGCTCAACAGGAAGTTTTTTCTACACTCTTGGCTACATCAGGAATAGGTAGAGTGGTATCGACTACTGGGACTGGAACTTGAATTGTTGATCCTTGGAATGGATTAGTTCTTCCTTTCTTCTTCACTTGTCCCTCATCATCTGTCGACTTCCTCTTCCTCTGCTAGGGAGTCTTCTGCGTTCGCTTCTTTTTTTAAACAGACTTCATGGAGGGATCCAACTGAGTAATTTCTTACAAGCTTTCAAACTCCTTAAACAGAGCATCTTGTTCTGCTTGCTTCCTCTCTGCTTTGAGTTCCTCATCAGTCAATGGAATTGTTGTATATAGAACCGCATAGCCTTGATAAGGTTCTTCGTCATCAGAGACTGGCTCATTGGGGTCGACATTGCTTTTCCCTCTAGGAATTATAGGTCTCCTCAAGTCCTTCGCATGTTGTTGTTTCCTGGTCGGAGGTATGTAGTCAGTGGGTACCAAATCCTCTCCACGACAAAGCTTCTCCTTGGGTATGATCCCTTCAAGGAAATGACTTATCTTGATTCCAAAACCTACGTCCTAAGTGAATGTATCCTCTGTCTTTATGTTCTTGGTCTTGTATACATGCTCAAGCCATTTCGAGTATATGAACTTCGCCCAATTCCTGCGAATTTGGTCTTCAATAGCCATCATGACAGCAAATTTCTTGGCACTCAACTCCGAAAGTGAGCCAACTTCTCCCACTAGCATTCTTATGACCATTTGTGCTAAACTCTTCATAGGCTCTTCCAGAGACTTCAATGGTGCAGCCACCTTCCACTCCTCATTGAATGTGGCCTTCTTCTACCTTAGCCATTTCCTCTTCATATCTTCATCATCAGTCACTTTATAGGTGGCAACATCCTTCCCATCCAATCTCAAGCCATATCTTTCTGACAGCTCTTCTGGGCTTACCACTATCTTGGTGCCTAATACGCTTGTTATGAAAAACTTCTCGCTTTTTTTCAATTACGCCTCTAGCAAAGAACTCTGTAACCAAGTGAGGCCGGAACTTGATAAGTTCCGCAAACATGTACTTCAGAAGCCTTTTATGATCGAGTCGCTCGATAAGTCAAGTGTCGTAGTGTTTTTAGAATAGAGGCTCATAGAGTATCTTGTCCTTTCGCACTTGAGACGCCCTTCACTGTTCAATGGTGAGTTCGCCAGACGCTCTACCGTGAGCAATGGACACCCAACGCCCATGGGGGATCGATTCATCAATCTACTCTTTGTTGAATATACCTATGAAAGTAGGCTGAAATTGTTCTGATTCGCCGGGAATGCTTGGCCTTCTGGATGAATCGGCAGGGGGATTTGAACGGTTGGATGATTCTGCCATTTGATATTTTCCTGAACTCAAAAAAATAGAGAGTCAAAGAAAAAAAACCGAAAGCAAAAATATAAAGAGTAGTAGGGTTAAAAATCACAAACTAACTTCCTTTATACGATTTGAAGCAATCAGCTTTGAATGGACGGTTGGATCTCCTTTTTGGTCTGGATAGTTCAGTGGCGGTTCGCCTTACGTCCCACGATGATGGAAATATGCGCGTGGCTGATGTGGCAGTCACTTATTTGTCGCCGCCCTGTGCAGCAGTCACTTTTCCAATTAATGTAGACTCCAACAACTGCTTTCGTCATTCAGATGATCCTGCCTTTCGAGAGATTTAAATTATTATCCTTATTCTGTCTGTTGGGCAGAATACAACAAATATAATATATATTGCTGAGATCTTGGACTCAACAATTAACAGATATCTGCTGAGAGCTTGGACTCAGCAGTGAACTTAGATTCCGCTAAGATCTTAGAATACTGTAGATAATGGGAATCTACTAAGAGCTTGGACTCAGCAGCCAATATTGAGTTTGCTAAGATTTTGAACTTAGCCATCTACGGGAATCTACTAAGAGCTTGGAGTCAGCAGCCTTCGGGATTCTACTGAGAGCTTGGACTCAGTAGACAACTTAGACTCTTCTATAATTCTTGAATCTTTAGAGTTCAAAGAGTTTTTACTGAGAGCTTGGACTCAGTATTCATCGGAATTCTACTGAGAGCTTGGACTCAGTAGTCAGCAGAGACTTTGCTTGAGAAAAATTTATCACAGCAACCATCAAGCACTCTGCTTCCTTCTTGGGCTTCGGAGGAGACTTTTTCCTGACATTCCTATCTATTGATTTTCCCTTTATCTTTGATTTTAACCAAGGGAGAAACAAAAAGGGTTTTAGATAGGAAGCTATTTACACATTGTTTAGGCAATTATTATTTTGAGACAACAGAGTATTGTCATCAAAAAGAGCATATTGTTTTATTGATATCATTGGCTTACAAGAGTTACACTTCACAAAGTAATAAACTACAAGTTACAATTGTTAGTCCCGAGATCCGAGTCATCGTGGTGAATACAACAAACACACACGAAATGCAGCGAAATAATAACGTTCACTTGCACACATAAGTTCTTTATCAAGATTGTTTAGCTCAGCTTGAACTTAGGGTTTCTTACAATTATACACTAACAACTTGGGTTGTTAGGTTTCAAATCAAACACAAGAAACAGTAAACAATAAAATAGTAAACAGACACAATATTTATAGTGGTTCGATCAAATAGATCTACGTCCACTCCTTAGCCAAAAAGCTAAGAATTTCACTAAGAAAGTATACAAAATACAAGGATTCGCCAAACACTTGTTGTAGGTAGTGAGCTTTCGAGCTGACCACAGCAAAGCTATCCTCCGTTACTTCGTTCTTTCAAGTCCACAGCTACGGCCAAGTCAAGGGCGGCACCTTCGTAAGACTTCTCCTTCGCTGCTAAGGGGAGCTTTTAAAGTTCGTGAACTTGTCTGGTTTTGGCAATATGCCCGTCGGAGTCAATCCCTTTTCAAAGATGTGACTGCTGGATGCTTCCTAGGATGGAAGGTATCCAAATGATTAAAGATTCTTGAGCAAAGTCAAGGAATCTCTATAATGTAGTGTCAGATCTTCAATGGGGGGACACTACGGTTGTTGAGAGCTTTGAATATTCTCTTTAATATGGGCTCTCAACTGACTACTTTCTCACTCTTTGTTTGTCAAAGGAATCTCGTTGTTAATGCTTTTTCAGTTGTGGTTGAGGTTCCTTAGCTCGTGAGTAATGGAAGCAGTAGTCGTCTCTCACTTCTGGATTTGTCTTTTATATCTGGAAACTCAAACTTTAAATCTCCATACCCGTTAGACACAATGGCTCCTTCATCAAAGAGTGGTTCGACTTTATCCGTTCTTTCCGGCATCGTACAGTACTTTTCGACCTACTTCGGGAAAGTTTTGTCCTTTGTGTGTACGTCTGTCAGAACGATAGTGTAGCAGTCGTTGTTAGCTATCTCGCCTTGCTAAGCCTTCTCGGAACAATCTGCTAAGCCTTCCTAGAAATCTGCTAGATAATGTATCGGACTGTTGACTGCTCAGCAGTTGCTCATGTTTAGCACTTGATTCCTTTGACTCTGGATTGCTATCGCCTTTAGCAATCTGCCACATGCTAGTGAATGCTGACTCCTTCAGCATTTCGTTATATCTTGCTTTTAGCAAATGCAAACTTCTTCTAGCATTCTGTTACTTGTTCTTCTGACTGCTAAGCACTTCATTCTAGCAGTCTCTTCCTTTGACATAGGATTGCTATCTCCTTAGCAATATCCTCCTTAGCACTTGACCGCCATTATCTCTAGCATTCATCCTCGTCTGCTAATATCTCTAGCATCTGCAACCTGCTAGGAGTGATTCTAGCAGTCTAATCTATTACAACTCGATACTTAGCCTATACAGGACATTACAAGAGTTGCTAGACTGTACTAGAATTCAACAATTGATCTACCAATCTACTAAGGTTTGATCCAACAAAACCTTTTACAATACGATCCTAAGGGAGATTTAGGAATAATTTCCCAACAACAATGATCAAATTCATTCTCAAATTGCTCCAAATAATGTCTTTGCTAGATCGGCTCCTTCTTCTTGGTCTCTTCCCTAAGCTCGTTGCTGCATGTCTCCCACATGCGCAGCAACGTCTTCAAGGCTGTGAGATGTCTATTTGCCAGTTCATCTTCTAGCTTCTTGAGCTATGTAGACATCCCTTCGGCAACAACCTTTTTGCTCCTGCGGACAATCCACCATATGGATAGGAAGTCCGAGTTTAGCAGACCTCACCATCTGCTCAGACCGGTGCTCTTATCTGCACTCTTTCATCAGCCCCAGGTGCCATACATATGTCCCTACTTTATGTATGATGGGTAACATCTGCACCACCTGCAAGTTCGCACGTCTAGATGCATGCTTCTTTAGCTCCGGATGCCAAGCAGATGCACACGAGTTGCATCTACTCCATTTATTCTTTGTCTCTATTTTCCAACTTTTGAAACCCTGGAAGAAGATGTGGGGAAGAAGTTGTATGGGAATCTTTTGGATGGACATTTCCATCGGCGCCCAAAGGAGTTACCAAACCATGTGACTGAGGAATATCCATCCTCAGACCGGAACTGTCAAACTTGTTGGCTAGACACCCGTGATAATTATTGTCGGAGATGTGCAGTGATTGTTGTGTTCTTACTTGGAAAGTAAGAACACCAAGAAAATAACTTGAGTTCAAAAGCAGCGAGTCTCGTGTCCAATGATGCCACGTGGTAAGATAAAAGTTAGCCTCGAATGTAGAAAGCTTTGTGCTTGGAATTTCGCAGAGTTTCGTCGCCTTTTCAAATATTTGGTATATTTCTCTTCTGGGGCATTTCGTCTATTTATAGGCGGAGTGTAAAAAATTTGAAATTAGAGCCGTTGAGAGACATAACAAATGATCTCCAATTCAGCGCCTCTCTTTTCTGCGAAGGGCAGGTAGCTTCTACTCATGCTCGTCCTTTCCTAACAATAGATGTTGACTTTGCAGCTTTGTGTTAGAACGGCTCTACTAGTCCGAGGAATCACAACAGGTTGATGAATCTTCAGACTTTAAGGAATCTTCATTCTTAAAGTCTGGCTGTTAAGGATTCCTCTGACTTCTTCTCTTTGTCTCTATGCGCGAGTTAGGATTGTCTGTAAACTAGTGTCGTCGAAGCTGGTGACTTTGGCCACTTTCTGTGGAATCCCAAACTGGTAGCCAGTTCCTCCAAACTGGTAGTAAGTTTCTTCTAACTCCTTGTGTCGTCCAAACTGGTGGATGAACTCCCGAACCCAGTTTGTCTTGATTAGCTCTATTACAACTCAATAAACATTCTGACAGGACATTACAAGTTTGAATAGACTAGAGCTAATCTAGAGACACTCTAAACTAGTACCGACTTGACACACCAAAACAACAAACAACAAGGAAATACTACCTAAAGATATTTATTAAATAAATATGTTTATATCAATGATATTGTTAGGTGAAGAGAAAATATAGGATTTTATTTTTAAGCTATATGATTTTATTTTTAATTAATTATTTTTTAAAATAATAGAAAATTTTATTATATTTTGGTACGGTATGTGTCGACATACAACAAATATTAGGATAGTTATACCATTTCGTATTGTATTTCTTTGATACGGTGTGATACTTTACAAAAAAATTACGATATACCGAAAATTCAATAATTTTTGTATCTTTTAGATACGATATGTCCGGTATTTTGATATTTTTGTCCATCCCATACAAGCTCTCAACAACATGGCTACTCTGATGCAAATGCAGATAGAATTAAAAAGAGAGAGAGATTCATTGTTTTGCTTTTTTTATTTGTCAAAATGAATTAGTGATTACGAGTGAAGTCTACTTACGAGCTATTGTATATTAACTTAAAACTTTTTTTGAAATTGACTTGTTACTTAAAGTTAAGCCTGAACTGATACTTTAGATTCTCAACTTAATAGGATTGTAAAGGTTACCGATATTAGTTAATTATATTTTTACCAATAAATACATAAATAATACTACCTCCGTCCCGCGCTATTAGTCCCATATGGTTTCGGCACAGGAACCAATGTTTATGAGTGTAGTGGAATTAATATTTTATTGATGAGTGTGATAAAGTTTGCTATTTTAGGAAATAAGACTAATAGAGTGGGACAGACCAAAAAGGCAAATGGGACTAATAGAGTGGGACGAAGGGAGTATAATTTTATGTTGAGCTTGAAAAAAATAATAGAAATTAAAATTCAATTATATCAAGTTGAACTTGAAAACTTTAAGCTCCATCGTGTCGAACTCAGAGATCAAATCTCGAATTTTTATTCAAACTCAAGTTCCATATATAGGGGTGTTCATGAGCCGAGCCAACTCGTGAGTTACTCGAGATCCGCTCGCAAAAAACTCGAAACCGACTCGATATTAGTCGAGTCGAGCTCGAGCTCGAGCTCGAGCTGCTCGAATAAATATCGAGTTCGAGCTCGAGCTTAATTTTATAAGGCATTGAGCTCAACTTATATTTACAAAATTACCCTTAATATTATATTTATTTACAATTTACCCCCACCATATAAATAACCAAAACCCTGCCCCCAATTAACTTATCTCAATTTTTACCCTTTCTTCCCCACCCGCTACTCTCCTGCGCCGCTGCCCCTCTGATTTTCTCCAGCGCCATTCCGATGCTATGATTTTCTCCACTGCTGCTCTAATTCTCTTCCTCTCCTGAGTCGTTGCTCTGATTCTCTCCGCCCATTTTCCGACTCGATCTGATTCTCTCTGCCGCCGTCGCTGTGATGCTCTGATTCTCTCAACCGCTGCTCGCATTCTCCTCCCCCCTCCTGCATCGCGGCTCCGATTCAGTCCGCCGCTTCCTAGCGTGTTCTGGTTCTCTCTGCCGCCACATATCAGTGAGAGCTGCTCCCTGTTGCTTGATTCAGTTCTCTTGTGTTTCGTAAGTTAAATTCTAATTATTGAATCAAGTATCCAAAGTTCGGAACAGTTCAAATATAATTAATTTCACTATTTTTTTTTCTTAGAACCCATATTAAATGTGCAGGTTTGTTGAGAATTGAGCGAGAGTTGAGATGAGAAAGTTGAAGATGGAGAAAGTATGAGAGAGGAGAAAGTAGTGGAAGGAACAAGTTTTCTTTCTTGTATTTGAATTGATGGGTTTTTACTTTTTTTTTTTTTAATTTCCAGCTTTATTATATTTCAAATATGTAACGTGTTCTTGTAATATGTATTTGAGATTTGAGACTTGTTTATTTCCAATATATATGTATAGTTACATATATGTTTTTTATTTTAATTATTTTATTAAAAATATAAAAAAAATAAAATTCGAGCTCGAGTCGAGCTCGAGCTTTACGAGCTTTCCACCGAGACGAGCTCGAGTTCAAAATATTCAAGCTCAACCGAGCAGAGCTCGAGCTTCAATCTTTTGTGTCGAGCTCGAGCTTGGCCAAGCTCAACTCGGCTCGGCTCATGAGCAGGCAAAACCAAAAAAGAAGAAAGTGGGCTTTTGATTTGGGCCTACTATTTATTACTCATGCATTACTTAAGCATCACTAGATATACTCGCAAATCGATAATAAATAATGATAAAAATTTAATGGGAAAATTTTGGACCTCTCCAAACCTATTTTGGGAGATGGATTAAATCGACTAATTTTATTTTAATTTTTGAGAATAGATGAAGCCGATTAAGTATAATCAATATAATCAATAAATTTTTAGAAGTCTACTTATTTAAAATAGAAATCGATCGATTTTTGAACTATTTTCATTGAGTTGGTCTCCTGAGAGACAGTCTCACCATTTTTATTGTAAAATGGACTTTAATACACCATTTCAATAAGTTAAATACGTTATTTATTTTTAAAAATTACATTATTTGCAACAAAGAAATACATCATTTCATTAAATTCGTCTCATAATAAAAATGATAAACATCATTTACAATAAAAAAACACATCATTTCATTAAATTCATCTCAAAATAAAAATAAGATAAGGTCTCATGAAAATTTGTCATTTTCATTAGGTTTCATTTGAGAGACAATCCGCATGAGACCTTTTTTTTTCATGAAATAGCCACATGTTACATCATAAACCCTCTCAAAAAACTTTCCTCCCACTAATAATTAATTTATTCTCTCTTTAGCAAAACTCCATCCCACCATAAAAATATTTCCCATGGCCATAACACACACTTTTCTCCTGCAACTCCTTCTTCTACATCTGGCCAAAGCCTCATCCACCTCCATTCATGAGCTGCTGAAAAGCAAGGGTTTGCCGCCCGGACTATTTCCGAAAGAAGTCGTAAAATCGTACGAGCTGGACGAGCAGGGGCTGCTGCAAGTGCACCTGGAAAGGCCATGCCTCACCAAGTTTGAAACCATGGTTTTCTACGACATGGTTGTCCGGGCTAATCTGACCTACGGCCGCCTCATCGGAGTCGAGGGCTTATCTCAAGAGGAGCTCTTTCTGTGGCTTCCCGTTAAGGACATCATTGTTTATGATCCTTCTTCTGGTTTGATCCTGTTCGACATTGGAGTTGCTCGTAAACAGATGTCTCTCTCCCTCTTTGAAGACCCTCCCATCTGCAATCCTCAACGTATACTATCTTCTTTTTATTTAATCATTTTAGTACTATATATTCATCGATTTCATTTATATATATACACTATCATTCATCAAATGCAGGTGGCTGGATGGATAAGAGTCAAGTTCAAGTTCAAAGATGAATGTCTGCTTTTCTTGAATGTTTAATTCTCTCCCTCTCTCTCTATATATATATATATATTTGTTTAATTATGAGATTGTTTCTGAAGTTTTTTTTTTTTTTCCAGAAGAGTTTGTTCCTAATTTGAATGTGGCATGAGGAACGTGGTTTGGTTGGATCTGTGATGCCAAAAAATAGCATAAAATTAGTTGTGAGTGAGGGAGGAGGCAGGTAGGGAGGGAGACGATCGAATTCCTCGTTTAGGAATTGGAATATTTTGCTTTTCATTGAATCACATCATTTTACGTGTGAATTTACCTATTCAAGCGGTGTGTATTCTCCTAAAAAGAGAGTCTAGCTAATTTTGGAATGCCAATTTACAAACAATAAATATTCCTCCCATGGAAAATAAGAAAGTTATATGATTATGTACCATGTCTAGATATCTATATATATATTAAAATAATACCGGAGGCAATATATGGAAATATTTAGTTGCATTAATTGTTTATTAATTCAACTACTTAGTTCATTAATTATTGTGTGAAATATTTCCATATAATGTGTTGTAATTATAATCAATTGGATTGATTTTCCTTAATTATATATCTATATAATTAATAAACTAAGGAATTATTATTTTCCTTGATTATTTTAATGCAATAACTGTAATTATAATACGATCAAATTATAAGAAAAGTAGAAGTGCAAAAATTAAATCTTAGAATTAATCTATATGTATTTTAGGAAAATATGCATAAATCAATTATATTGTATTTCCTAAATTATCATTTTCTTATAATATCTATAGGAACTATAATTAATTTTCAATAAAAGGGAACTATTTATCAAATCAAAATTTAAAAATTATTCTTAATTATACTTTAAAATATTTAAGATACATATATTACGGATATACACAAATCAATTAGACTAATTTTACCTTAATTATTATGCTACTGTGATATGCCTAAGATATATCATAATTTTTTTTCATGAAAAGATGTATATCAAATTAAATTTGGAAATTCTACATAATTTTTGTTTAAAATCTCCAAGATACATATATTTTTTAATTTGGATAAATCAATTAAATTATTTGTTTCCTTAATTGTTATTTCCGTATAATATGCAGGTGCATTATAATCAATTAAATTATTTTTTTTCCTTGATTACTATTTCCCTTAAATTTTATCATGCAATTGCAAATATTATCTAAATCAATGATACTATATTTGGTTAATTTCAGCATGCAAATGATCAACAAAATTGCATGTTTAAATTTACTGCCGTACATTAAGGCAATTGATATTAATCATTACCGTAAATTATGATAATTAATGTTATGGTGATTGAGGAAATTTTGAGCAAGTTATACATATGAAGGAAATCACATGTATAAATACTATGATCAATAGCAACGCATTATTGCATTATAGATGGAGAGTTCAAAAAATTGCAATTTCTCTTTATTTTTTTCTCCAATAATGTTGTGGTATTAGTTCATAATTTTTCTTTATTTTTTTAATCTCGAACAATGTTGTGGTAATTATGTATTTTTTTTCTAGAATTATGTTGTATTGATTATTGCAGAGTTCAAATTCTATAGTATTATATGTTAAGTTATTGTTGTAAAACTAAATCTTGCATAGGTCACATATGGATGATTTGCACTTGGAATTTAATTTCTGAAAAATGCTTGCAAAAGACTTATATTGTACTATAATTTCATTTATTGTTATTGAATCAATATGTATGTATAAATCTATTTCATGACTGATTAGTTTACATCTATTGACATAAAATGTATTTATTTTACTTTGCAATTTTATCTTATGTTATGAGGCAGTAAAGCAAGACGAAACAAGATTCAGGAATGGAACTAGAATCAATTGAAGAATCAGTTGATCATAAATGTTGAATATGATTAGAGATTATTTTGCTCTCAATCTTGCTTATTAATCTCTTTCATCTTCTTATTTAATCATATGAATTTTCTATCCATCTAAATATATTCGCTAATATTTTATACTTGATTTGATACTTCATTGAATCTTAATTTATTTTTGTATCAATATTCTTACAAACCTTTTCAACAAGTTAATTGTAATTTTACTCATTACAATTAATTGAACAGTTCGTGTATTATTGAAGGTATAATGAATGTATGCAGGGGATATATTATGAATACAAGAATTAAATAAGGCAATATCAATTATGAGTTTATGTAAAGAAAAATAGTGCAAATTAAAAAATATATACCTATTATATTATTTGTACCTTGAGATTTTTAAGGTACAATGGAAAATATCTTGATAATAAACAATAAATAATTAGGGCACATTAAAATATCAATTTTCTAAATCTTTATTACTTAGTAAATTAGTTTATATTAATTTACAATCAAATTATTTTTATACTTACTACTTAGTTATATCACTTGCCCATTGTGCAAGGATTATAGTGTATTATAATCTTTTAATTATTTTATATTATAATTATTTATTAATTTACAGTTATATAAAAATCATGTTAAATAAATAAATTATATAAGCTAATTCGAGTTCATGAAATTTAATATAAGAAATAAATGGTACTTTTATAAAGAAAAAAGAAAAGAAAAGATAAAATATGGGTGAGAGAAAGTAAACAAAATGATTCATTGTGTGGGTGCATGAGTGAGACCATGAGCATGAGTCTAAAATAAAAATTAAATGATAAAAGATTAATATATTGTAGTAGATAACACCGATTATCAATAAGCAGATTAAAATTGAACCACAAATCACCAATTAATTGAATGCAAGTTTTTTTGTTAATCAAGGAACTAATAATTTCAAATATGGTGTATGTATGAAAAGTAATTCAAAATCCCAAATTGCTTTAAATAAAAGTAAAAGTATTAAGTGGACAAATTAATATAAAATGAAATAATTAAAAATATTTTCGGGCAACAAAATAGATGAAAGAGATATGTGAAAATTCAAACTTAAGTGTTGTTATAATAGTCAATGAGAAAATGTGAATTTCTTAATGAGGAATCCAAATAGTGAAATTATTTTGGCCGAAAGACATAAACTCACAACATATGAAAATCAAATGAATATCATTTTAATACAAACAATTAATGTTCCCACACATCGTGTGGGATGCAATACTAGTATATATTAAAACAATACCAGATGATAAATATTGAAAATTATAGTTCATTAATGATTCATTAATTGAACTATTCAATTAATTAAGAATGAAGTAAGACTTCCATATATAATTATACATTAGATATCATTGCATTTTTTTCTATAAATGAGTGTATTTATAGTGCATAAAATGGTAATAATAAATTATAGATTTATTTGAAATTCATTAATAGAATGTTAATTTTATGTATCAATTAATTTTATATAACTTTATAACAAAATTGGGAAAAAATCATTTCTTCAATGTTTTATCAAATTATATACTCCATATAATTTGGGTTATGTAAGATTGATAAGTATTATGATTTTATTTATTAACTTTTTTTATTTAATTAACATACATATATTATAAAAAATACTAAATAAATTAATTATGATTATTTCTAATTTATCTACATTTAGGGTTGAGAATTAATCACAAACTAAATATTAGAAATTCTAAGTAATTCTATTCTAAGATCTTAGATATTCATGGAGTATGCATATTTAAGGAATATATCCATGCATATAAATGATTTCATAAATCATAATACTTTCTAACCTATCTTAATTAAATCATAGAAATCCTACATTGTTCTATTTTAAAATATTTTATATATATATATATATATATATATATATATATATATATATATATGAATATGCAAATAAAAACAATTGTTTAAAAACCCCAATAAAAAATTATATGAAATTCATCAAATTTAGCTTTGTTCTCTTTTTTATATAGATCAAGATTTTACTTTGATTCATTTCACAATTAAGCAAATGAATTATAATATTAATATATAATTTTAAAAATAAATAATATTAATATATGCAATTTTATTTAATTTTTCCGTTATAAATCCTACTAAAAGCAATGTTAAAAAATAAGAAAATTAATAAATACATATATTATATATTGATATATAAAAAATGACAATTTATTATGTGCCATAAAAAATGTCGATAATGAATTAATGATATTAAATTACAGAATAATGGTAATTGATTATTTTATGATTATACACAAAAACTATATATATAATATTTTTTTATATATTTTGAATAAAATTATACAAATTATAAACCTTTATAAATAGATAGAAATAGAATATAATGTAATATATATAGAAGCACATATATTATTTTAGAATTTATTTGAATGATATAATCGACAAGTATATTATTCATATTAAAACTCCAATAAATTAATTATTTGATTAATTTTAAAGATAATTTCATATGGTAGATGATAATATTTTTAAAAATGGTAGGAGTTTTGAATTATAATTGACCTAAAATCATGCCTTAAATTTTGATTATAACATAAATAGACTAAAATAATATTATAAATACCACAATCTTTTCATACATTTTCATTGTTTTCCAACATTCATATTTCGAATCAGAATTGATTCATTTTGGTTTCTTCTTTATCTTTTAAAAGCTCTGGCTTCGATGATTCAAATCATCACATAGGAAATGGTTGATTGTTCTAGATTACGATTGTTGTTTTTTATTTTTTTTAGAAGAAATAGTATAATTATTGTTGTAGCCATACATTGCAGGAGTTTTGTAATATACACCATACATATTGATTGATAAACTATAATCATGTAGTGTTTCCTGATCTACACTACTATTTATGTGTTTTTATTTATCTTTTTTATTTTAGTTGTTTTTTTACCGTCCTAATATTTATGCTAATAATACTATTGAATTCGCTCATTGTTTTATATTTGTATTTCGTTTTATTCATCTTGATCTCAATGAATTAACTTTTCATTTTTTTTTGTTATTCAAGCAATTTATTAATGATTAATGATTAGAAGCAAATATTGCAATTATTTGTTACTAATAAAATAATAATATATGCACTATACTTATATACACACCATTTTTAAGCAATTTCGATTCATTTGCGCATTATCTCGATTTATTAAACAATCTTATTATTGTGTACGCAAATTATTGAAAAGCGTTAGTTGAATGATTAGTGGTAAATATTTTATTTTTATTTTGGAAAATAGAATAATAACAAGTAATATCCGTTGTAATTTATCTTCAATATTAATTAGTTTATTTTCTATTTCATTTATTTCAACAAATTATTATTGGCACAAATTATATATAGTAAATGTCAAAATATATTTATTCGAAAGATAAAATAAAATAAAATTATTTTTATTGTTCATGGACTGACAAGAAATTTTCTAATATTTAAATATAATGTTAAATTATTTTCAAATTAATTATTCGTAACAATATAAGTAATATAATATCTTAGGTAAAAACTTGCGTTAGACACGTCTAAACAGCTTAGACAAGTTTTATCCATTAACCCAACCAAAACCCATCTAATATACCCTAATTGGGAATTAATAAACCCTATTTGGGATAGACGATTTAGGCGGGTTTGATCCATACCCAAATGGGTTCACCCATCCCAAATAGAGATTATTAATCCCCAATTAGAGTATATTAGATGGGTTTGAGTTGAGTTAATGGATAAAACCCGCCTAAACCATTTAGGCGTGCCTAACCTGAGACCTTCTCAATATCTTATATATATATATATATATATAGAGGAGGGATCATGTAAAAAAAAATTCTCATGTAAGAAAAAAGAATGAATCATGTCCATCAGATCTAAAAAAATCAATGGTTGATATTGAATCAAGCAACAACTAAAATGCAATCAAGCAACAAAATAATCAAGCAACAACTAAAGCAACATTGCAATCAAGCAACGACCTGAATACAATCAAGCAACGTCGTGAATGCAATCAAGCATCTTTCTCACTTTCTCACGTTAAGAGTTTTCTCACTGGATCCGCTCCCTATATATATATATATAAACAATATATTAGTTTATGTTGTATATGTTATCATATAACTTTATGACTTACACATTGCAAATATTTGTATAGTTTGTTTATAATCAAAATAATATTATTTTAATATAAATAATTAAACTTACCACGCATCGCGTGGGTGCAATACTAGTTGTTAGAATATGTTTACCACGTATTTTGCTTGTGTTGTGGCAGCCGCAAGACAAATAAAGAGACAAGCTTGACGTGATGCTAGATCATCAAACTAATATAGAAATTGATGGTAGTAGGGAAATAGAAATATGAATGGGAAAAACTTGTAATTTTATTCCATCAACAGTGAAGTATATATAGACAAAATAAACTAGAAATCTAAATCAACTAGGAATCCAAGTCGGGCTTGAGCCTGATTTAAACCTTAAGAAAAGAAATGGCTCACGTAAGCTTATAACAGAGTAAATATGATCTCGACCAGACAGACGTAACGCTTTAGCTAGTACACGGAAGTGCATACCGTGATTCTTCTGTCTATCAATAATTGCATGCATTGCACGGTAAATGTGAAGAAGTAACCCATTATCTCGGCAATAATGAGTCAAATTGGTATTTGCGGAGAATCCTCTTGTTAAGTAGTCATGCATTACGATAGGAACTCCCAATTCTCTAGCAAATACAACTCTTTTGATCATTTCTTCGCATGTACCCGCAGTAGCATTCAAGTAATGCCCTTTGATTTCACCTATTTCAACCTGTGATTTATAAATTGTTTCGGCACAAAATAAGAAGCGATCTCTCCAACACATAAATGGCTAGGAGTTCACGTTCTCATCATCATTGGTAAAATCAAGTCCACTGCGAAGAATTCATAAACCGCTCTACCATAGTTTTTAGCAGATAACCCCAATTTAGGTTTAATAGTACATCCCAACAGAGCACAACCGTACTTGTTCAATTTATCTCTCTCAACTTGGATCCCATGAGGCGGGCCTTGGAAAGTTTTAATATAAGCAACAGGAATTCGCAGATCTTCCAGACGTAGAGCACGTAGGGCTTTGAGAAATGATCGAATCTTCAGACGCCTCGAAAATACTATGAGATGCTCGGAAATGGTCGAAGTAGTTGAATAGGAGGATCTCTATGACTATAACCCTTAGTAAATTTACCAAAGACGGGAAATCTATCTATATCCTATCAAATATATCTAAAACTAAAGATATCTAAAAACTAAATATATCCATGAACCAAAGATATCTAATCATATCTTTGAATATATATACGACATTATCTAACAATCATACCCTTAATCTCGTATCTCTGCATTGATATTCTTGATGGCCACAACTTGTCACAATTCAATGAACTTATTTCGACCCAATGCCTTTGTCAACATGTCAGTTGATCGTTCGTGCTTACATGCTCCACGTCCATCTTCTTTGCTTCAATGCATTCGAATGTAATGAAACTTGGTGTCGATATGCTTACTCCTATAATGATGAACTGGATTCTTACTCAATGCGATGGCCGATTTATTATCCACATAAAGCTAGAACTTTAATCTTGAACCAAGCATTTCATCAATAAAATTGTTGAGCCAAACTCCTTGACATGCTGCAGTTGTTGCAGCAACATACTCTGCTTCACAGGAAGATAATGCTACCACCTTTTGCTTTTGAGATGTCCAAGTTACAATGTTCCCACCTGATCACTGCAAATTTCGCAGATTAATTGCAAACACAGTGGCAAATAAATTTATAAATACCCAAAGGTAGTCGAACCCTGAGGAAATGTACAACGAAAATATCTCATGTACTAACTATAGTTCTCA
>JAPKLW010000167.1:794620-845556 GCA_026898455.1 Plectranthus barbatus
ACCTTAGGGTTTTACAAATTTATTTGCTACTGTTTCTGCAGTTATCAGATGTCTAATCCATCCAATCATCGACTTGATCTTTTTCACTTCGCTAGTAGTTTAGCCCTATGCGAGCCATCATTATCGCTCGATCCTCATAGTGAATCTCATGAGTGGCATAATCATAGAATCTCCACCTCTGGAACTCAATCTTCAAATAATCAAGAATAGAAGATTCACCGGCAAATTCAGCAGCATAGGTGGTTTCAAACTCCTCTGCTGTTTGAGCTTCAATAAAAACACAGATGTCCTTAGCCAATGGAATGAGGTCCTCATTCTTCTCATCTTTGACCGTGACTGGGGGACACCATTTGGCTATTCGTTTGGCCATGAATCTTCTATCTGGTCAGCCCTCCATTGGTACTTTCAGCATATCAGTTCTGAAGACCGACTCCCCTCCGACAATCATCATGATTCCCTCAGCAACTTCTGCACTTTCAGTCATCTCAACTTCCTCTCCATCACTTGGAATGGAATCAAATGTAATACCCAAAACTTTGGGGGAGGACGGAGCAGGTATGCGCCTTTGCCATTTGGAATCAATGGTCTCATCGAGCAGTGTCAGGAATAACTATTTCCCCCCTTCTATTATGAGCAAACAGGGCCTCGGATCGCCCGAGCCAAAGTTGGCTCGCTCGGAACTGAAAATCTCCAAAAATCTGCTCTGGCTCGGCCGAGCAAAGTCTCTGAACAGCCCCAGCACCCTTTCTGCACCGCTTGGTCGATCCTGCTTCCCTTTGACTCCTAGCTCGGGCGATTTCCATCCAAAACTCATCCAAAAGTGTTGTTTTATGCTCAAAAAACATCCTACAACATTTCAAACACGAAAACAAGACAAAAGAACAACAAAAACATATGATATGAGGGTAAAATGGCCACAAACATGCAAGTTCACACATCGAAAAATAGGTCATTTTACACACATATCATAATCCCCCAAACTTGAACCTTTGATTGTCCTCAATCAAAACAAAGTAAAACCATTAATCTACCTCGTGCAATACCTCATAGCTCATCAAGATTATCTAAGCATGTTAAAGTAAAACGAGATCATCACCTAATTTTGTGACAATGTTAATGCTAAGGACATGAACCACTCATCAAAAAATGGATACAAGAAACAAAAGCACTCCCTCACGTGTTTAGGGACGATGAGATTCACACAATCACAAGATATCGAGCTTGACTTACATAGGCTTGCATCCATTCTCACCACTATACTAAAATGAGTTAGTTTCTAGAATCAAAAAGGTCTTTTCATAATTTGTAACGTGGCTAACTAAAAGGTGGGTGGTTTTGGGCCAAAGTGACTAAACTTCTCAATTTCCCAAAACCCCCAAACTTATTCTTTTCGAACCACTACAAACCCCGAGGCTTATTCATTTCATAACACACTTTTTTTTTCTTTTTCTCTATTCTTTTCCTTTTTTCATAATTTTCCATTAGCACCATCATTCATTCATTTTGTGGGTACCTCTCTTTCCAAACACTTGCACCAAAATTTTGTAGGTGCTCATTTTTCTAGGATCAACAACAATCCCTTATTTCATATCTTTCATGCCTCAACATTTCCCATCAATACAAATCCAATCAATTCCCAACCCAACTCTCATCACCGTATTCACCCTCATACTCTCTTTCCCCCCAACTTGGTCCTATTACATTTCAAAGAAGATTCACCAATAAAGCTCAATCACGGGGGTCAAAGATACGAAAGGCAAATTAATGATAACAACCACCATATACTCCCGGTGTGAAAGGTAGGACTAAGAATCGATGGCCTAAGATCATTTTCTAGTTACACACTCATGCCAATAGATAGAGAACGGATGCAAGTTCTAGATCTCGTACTCTCAATCTTGCCACTCACAAACAATATGGATATGACAATATCATGGCTCAAACCTCACAGCTTTTTGTCAAGTCCTATGCATTAACCACACACAAAACTCGGCAATTCAAAAGTTAAACTTAAGACATGCTTCGACAACTAGATTCCGCCCTATCATTGGTTGAGATAAACATCCAACTTCACCAAGTAAATCATGATTCAAACCTCAAGTCTAGTTCGGGTTCATCACACACACACAAGCACACAACAACCTAAAAACAATCTACATGCATACAACAATCTAACAACAATCTAAATGCAATGCAACTAATTGGTGATAAGTTAGGATTTTCACCAACTTATCTTATAGTTCTTTGACTAATTGTGTAGTGTTTAGATCATTTTTGTACTTATTTTCGTGCATGAGTTGGTTTTTGTACTTGGAATGCTGTGTTTGATGAATCGTGCAGGTTTCTAGTCGAAAAACAGAGGAATCAGGATCCAGTGCTCGAGACCTCGTCGATCGACGAGGGCCCTTAGTCGATCGACGAGGCATGTTATTGGCAAGCGATCGACGGAAGAAAGGAGGCCTCGTCGACCGACGCTGTTCAGAAGCGATCGACGAGGCAGGAAGTTGAGACGCGACCGACGAAGATCAGAAGCGGTCGACGCGCATGCAGAAATCCTGTTTCTCATCTGATTTGGAGATAGATGCATATCTAATCCTAGATAATGCTAGATACATCTTTCATCATTATAAATACTCATGTATAATTCGTTTTTCAAGGGGAATGTATGTTTTTAGAGAGAGAGAGTTAGAGCAAGTATTAGAATATTAGAGTTGAAGAATTTTTAAGGTTTTTATGTTTGAAGACAAGTTTCTCCGAGAAGACTTCCGGATTCCAGTTTCTATGCAATTCAGGTTGTATTTTTCTATGATCAATATTACCATGAATATGTGTAACTAAATCCTCTCTCAGATTCTAGGGTTTCGAACTATCAATGTATGCATGTTGTGATTAATCGAATTATTTTCCCTTTCCCTTCGTAGTTTGTGAAATCTGGTTTTATTCTTAATCTTTAAGTATGTTGGCCACAACTTAGGATTACTAGTTGAATTCTAGAGACGTAACTGTAATAGTTTTCAATCGAAAGAGATTTTCACAATATAATTTAATTTCTTGTCGTAACTGAAGGAGATTAATTGTAGGAATAAATCTGTAGATCTTTTGGAGTTAGTTAATTTATCTTGAGACCGAGCGGAGATAGGTAATTGACTAATCTACTTTACGAATTGCCCAACAAAGAAGTTCGTAATACTTTTCTGATGTTTCACTACGAAGAGGAATTAAAATTGGGAATTAATCGATTCGTTCATACATGTTATACTTGATAGGTAGATATCCCTGGAATCTGTGCTTCTCTTATTTGACTTCAAAAGCTTTTCAAGTTTCCTGTTTAATTTTCAATTGCAAAGATTGCGATTTCCAAAACAATCAAAACCTTTTCATTCGATTTTCCTATTCAGTATTTTCAAGTACGCCTGATTTAGTACTTAAAGGTTATTCGTTACTTCTTTCCCTGAGGGATCGATAATTTTATTTGCCACTATATTATTAGCTCTGCTAAGTCACTGTTAAATAATTCTAGTGATCAAATTTTGGCGCCGTTGCCGGGGAAAGAATAGAATTAATCTTACTATTAAATCTGTGATTGAAATATTGCCTTAGGCTGTAATTTTCGTATTTTTCTGAATTTTCTCGCAATTTCATTTTTCTCGTTGATCGATGCATTTTAGCCTCGATCGACGAAGCTGTTTTACTTCCGTCGATCGACGCATATGTCTCGTCGATCGACGTGTTCGTGTTTCTCTTTTCAAAATTTCAGTTCGTTTTGTTTTATTTTCCTGTTGTATCTCACTACCTCCTTTGTTGTACAGGTAGTGCATGAGCACGCGCGCCAAAGGAAAGGACCCACTCTACTATTACCCGGATATTGAAGCCACTTGCAAAAAGATCCGAAAGAATAAGCGTGTTCAGGAAAGCTCAAGTAATAACACGATGGGAGATAACGCACCACCGCCTCCACCAGTTCTAACTGCAGAGGAGCAGGCTTTGCTTCTCCAAGAAGTCCAAGCTATGAGAGCGCAAATCCAACAATACCATTTGGAAAGGGACAACCCACTGTTTGAGGACAATCCCGACAATGGAGAAGAAGACAATCAGGATCCCCCTCCAGAGGACTCTGACGATGAGGAAGAAGAGGAAGCCATGCAGAATCGGTACAAACCTCGGTTCAAGGAGACTAATTTCAAGATTGGCATCAATGCCAACAATTTTGAACTGAAAACCGGACTGGTACAGATGGTGCAACAAAACCAATTCGGAGGAAGAGCTACCGAGGATCCCTATGCGCATCTGGACAAATTCATTATGCTATGCAATACTGTGAAAATTGGAGGAGTCAGCAAGAGTGCCATCCGAATGCGTCTGTTCGCATTCTCTCTGAGGGATAAGGCACAGTCATGGTTCACTGCACTGGACAAAGGAAGCATAAGTACGTGGACCGAACTGAGAAACGAGTTTCTAGGGAACTTCTTCCCTCCGAATGTTATTCGGCAAAGACGGAAAAAAATCATCAGGTTCGCTCAAAGGCCTGATGAAAGCTTCAGCGAGACATGGGAGAGATTCAAAGACTTGCTGAGAGCCTGTCCCGGACATGGTTTTCCGCCGGGAGAACAAGCTGAAGCATTCTATGAAGGGCTCAACGACAAAACAGCCAACCTGGTGGACACCACACTTGGAGACGCCATCATGACGAAAAGTGGGAAAAAGGCCATGGAGTTCTTCCAAAAGATGGCCAACAACACTCAACGGTGGTCCACAAGCCGAACTCGGCCTGCGAAAGCTGTAGAGAAAGTGGTGGAAAAAGCTGTGGAAAAAGTTGCCGAGCAACCAGATTTGGCATCCGAGCTGAAAAAGCTCAGGGAAGAGTTCGCTAACCTGAAGCAAGAAAAAATGGTTGCTGCAGTTGAAGCATCGCAGGGGCCAATCGAGGAGAACAATGCTGATGTGAATTTTGTTCAGAGGAATGGTTATCAGAACAATTATCGAGGTGGTTACCAGCACCACAATCAACAGAATAACCAGCCCTACAATTACAATCACGCAAGGAATCATCCTGGGTTCTCTTATGCAAATCCTCAAGCTGCAGAGCAACCACCACTGGGATTTGCCGTGCAAAATGGAGAAGTGGTAGAGAAGAAGAAGCCAAATCTCGAGGAGATTTTGGCTAAGTTCATGGAAAGCTCCACAGATACTGTGACCAAGCTGAAATAGGAGATTTCGGGGGTGAACACAAAGGTCGATCAGGTGCAAAAGCACGTGCAGATCATTGAGAATCAAGTCAGCCAGATCGCAGATGCCCTGGGGACCAAGCACAAGCCGGGGCAACTTCCGAGCAACACCCAGGTCAATCCCAAGAATCAGAATCAGAGGAATCAAGTAAACGCTATCATTCTGAGAGGGGGCAAGACCTATGAAGGGCCTGAGCAAGCAGAAACTGGGGCCCGAGATGTTGAAGAATCTGAAGAAGAGGCCGAAATCGCTCCAGGCGAAGCTCCGTCGACCGACGGAGCATCCTCGTCGATCGACGGAGCCCCAAAAGATGCATCAATCGAGCCAGATCAGCATCGATCGACGGCTGCTCCTCAACCGCCAATGAAGAAACCGCCTCTGCCGTATCCACAGCGGTTTGCCAAGACCAAGATGAACGAAAGATATGCACGATTTCTGGAGACAATGAAGAAGGTGCATATCAACATTCCATTGGTAGAAGCTCTTCAAGAGATGCCCGGGTACATCAAGTTTCTGAAAGACATGGTCTCTCAGAAAAGACCGTTCCTAGAACACGAGACGGTCAACCTTTTTGAAGAGTGCAGCGCTATCATCCAAAAGAAGATGCCAATAAAGAGGGAAGATCCGGGTTCTTTCACAATCTCTTGTATCATCGGAGGTGAGACCTTCGGCAAGGTTCTTTGTGACTCAGGGGCATCAATCAATCTGATGCCGCTTTCAATCTTCAAGCGGTTAAAAATCGGCAACATCAAGCCCACGACGATCTCACTGTAGATGGCTGATCGATCAGTCTCCTATCCGAAGGGCATTGTTGAAGATGTGCTGGTCAAAGTAAAGGATTTCATAATCCCAGCCGATTTCGTGGTACTTGATATGGAGGAGGATCAAAATATTCCTCTAATCCTTGGGAGACCGTTTCTGAAAACCGGAGGGGCATTGATCGACATCCGAGACGGCAAGCTGACGTTCTGAGTGAACAATGAGTCCATCACGTTCTCAATCTACAAGGCAATGTAGAAGCACGACGATGGAAGTTATGCAGAAGAATGCCACATGATCAATTGCTTCAGCCCGGTAATGTTATCCCCCTTCACTTGTCTCAAAAGTGAGGCGGATTTTCTGGAAAACTGTTTGCAACATTCCCTCTCCTCTTCTGAAAATCTGGATGAAGCCACTGAGGAGATCCTGAATCTAGTCATGGAAATAGATGTGTTCGAGGAAATCACCCGAGAGAAAGAACTTAAAAGAGAATCACTGCCGAGCTGCTACAGAGAGACCGCGTCGACCGAGTCTGATGTCCCATCGATCGACGCCAAGATCGCACCTGCATCGATCGACGAAGCATACTCGTCGATCGACGGAACCCCAGGACAGCCGATTTCCAGCTCCAATCCACTAATTCTGGAGCTCAAGACACTTCCATCACATCTCAGGTACGCATTCCTAGGCTCAGACAGCACTTACCCTGTTATCATTTCTGCTTATCTTTCACAGGGGGAACTTGACAAGCTGTTGCGAGTTTTGCGAACATACAAGTCCGCCATTGGATGGACCTTGGGAGACATCAAAGGAATTAGTCCTTCGCTGTGTATGCACAAGATCATCCTTGAAGAGGATGCGAAACCAAAGAGACAAGCACAACGACGTCTGAATCCTATCATGCAAGAGGCTGTCAAGAAGGAGGTTCTCAAACTCCTTGACCATGGCATGATCTACCCGATTTCCGACAGCAAGTGGGTAAGCCCTACACAAGTAGTAGCCAAGAAAGGAGGAATGCAAATTGTGAAGAACGATGATGGAGAGGAAGTAGCGCAAAGACCGATCACGGGATGGCATGTTTGCATTGACTACCGAGCCTTAAACTCCGCCACGTGCAAGGATCATTACCCTCTTCCATTCATTGATCAAATGCTAGATAGATTATCTGGTTATCCTTTTTACTGCTTTCTTGATGGTTACTCAGGGTACAATCAAATAGATGTGGCGACAGAAGATCAACACAAGACGGCATTCACCTGTCCATATGGGGTATTCGCCTACCGACGGATGCCCTTTGGATTATGCAATGTGCCGGCCACCTTCCAGAGATGCATGACTGCCATCTTCCACGACTTGATCGAGGACATCATGGAGGTATTTATGGATGACTTCTCAGTTTTTGGTAGCTCATATGATGTTTGTTTGCAGAATTTGGCTATTGTACTCAAGAGATGCACCGAGACAAATCTATGCCTCAATTGGGAGAAGTGCCATTTCATGGTGAGGGAAGGAATCGTGTTAGGACATCGAGTGTCAGCCGAAGGATTGGAGGTAGATCAAGCCAAAGTGATAGCCATTGAGAAGATGCCACCACCAACAAACGTCAAAGCCGTCCGAAGTTTCCTAGGTCATGCAGGATTCTATAGGAGGTTCATCAAAGACTTCTCAAAGGTATCCCGGCCACTGTGCAACTTGTTGGAGAAGGATGTGTCCTTCTTGTTTGATGAAGAATGTCTGAAAGCATTCGAGAGATTGAAAGAAGCACTGGTGACTGCACCAGATTGGGATGAGCCTTTCACATTGATGTGCGACGCCAGCGATTATGTTGTTGGAGCAGCTCTGGGCCAAATGAAAGGAAGACTCTTCCATGTGATCCAATATGCCAGCAAAAGTATGAACCCAGCTCAGTGCAACTACACCACGACAGAAAAGGAGATGCTTGCAGTGGTGTATGCGTTTGACAAGTTCCGGCCTTATCTGATAGGCTCAAAAACAATTGTCTACACTGACCATGCAGCAATCAAGTACTTGTTTGCAAAACAAGATGCCAAGCCCAGACTGATTCGGTGGATTCTGTTGTTGCAAGAGTTCGACTTGGAGATCAAGGACAGAAAGGGAAGCGAGAATGTCATCGCCGACCACCTATCGAGGCTTGAACCGCCAGTCAAGGGGGACGATCAGCAATTGACAATCCGAGAGACATTCCCCGACGAACAGGTCTATGCCTTGAGGGACATGAAGGAAATATATGAATCCAAAACTCCGAGGTTCGCAGATTTTGCCAACTTCTTGGCCAGCGGTGTACTTCCTCCGGATTGCTCCCCTTATGCAAAGAAAAAGTTTCTGCATGACGTCAGATTCTACTATTGGGTGGATCCCTACTTGTGGCGCAGATGTGCTGACAGTGTCATTCCTCGCTGTGTGCCCCAGTCCGAGTGGCACAAAATCTTCGAAGCATGCCATTCATCTCCTACTGGTGGACACCATTCGGCCAACCGGACTGCCTTCAAAATCCTTGCAAGCGGATTCTATTGGCCTTCCATCTACGAAGTCTGTCGCGGATGGATAACAGGCTGTGATCGCTGCCAGAGGACCGGCAACATCTCGCGGAGGGATGACATGCTACAGACTCCGGTGATTGAAGTGGAGATATTTGACGTCTGGGGGATCGATTTCATGGGACCCTTCCCGAAATCGCAAGGATTCACATACATCCTGTTGGCAGTTAACTATGTATCGCGGTGGGTCGAAGCCATTCCGACAGCCACCAACGACTCCAAAGTCGTTATCAAGTTCCTGAAGAAGCTGATGACAAGATTCAGAACACCGAGAGCCCTGATCAGTGATGGGGGATCACACTTTTGCAACAAATGGCTCTCATCTCTCCTTGCCAGATACGGAGTAAAGCACCGTGTCACCACTCCATATCACCCTCAAGGGAACGGGTTGACGGAATTATCCAACAGAGAAATCAAGCAGATATTGGAGAAGACGGTCAAGCAAAGAAAGGATTGGGCGGCAGTCCTCGATGATGCACTTTGGGCATACCGCACCGCCTACAAAACACCGATTGGGACATCTCCATATCAGCTGATCTTCGGAAAATCATGTCACCTTCCTGTCGAGATGGAGCACAAAGCTTGGAGGGCGGTGAAAGAATTGAATTTGGATTGGAAGACAGCCGCAGAAGACCACGCCATGGCACTGAATGAATTAGAAGACTTTCGGGACGAGGCCTATGAGAACAACGTCATCTACAAGAATCGAGCGAATAGATTCCACGACAAAAAGATCCGCTCGCATGTCTTCACTTCAGGTGATAAGTTTCTCCTCTTCAAATCCCGTCTTCGATTCATGCCCGAAAAGCTTCAATCAAAGTGGGCCGGACCATACACCGTAATCAGCCAATTCATGAACGGTGTAGTTGAATTAGCCGGACAAGACGGAAAGACCTTCAGAGTGAACGGGCAAAACCTGAAACCGTACTACACCCCTCTTCAGATTGGAGCAGTGGAGAAGTACTACTTGAACCGCCCTTAAAAGTCAGGTATTGTCGAGCTAGCGACAATAAACCAAGCACTGGTTGGGAGGTAACCCAACAGTTTCCTATATTATTTATTTCTTTTATTTTCGAGTCAGTTCAGTTTCGTTTTTTTTCAAAATTGTGTCGAGTCAAGTTGGGCCACGAAGATCGTCAGAAATTGGCATCGATCGACGAAGAAAATCTTCCTCGTCGACCGACGCCATTTCTCGTCGATCGACGAAAAAAAATGGGCTTCGTCGATCGACGAGGACCCCTCGTCGATCGACGCGGTCGATTCTGAGCCGTGAACAGAGACGGGTTTTTAAACCCCCTCACCTCATTTTCTTCCTCACAAACACAAACACACGCACGGTTTTTCACTCTCAACCCCAAATTCGAACTTTTCTCTCCAAAATCGTCAAAATCAACCACGGTATGTATACTAACACTCTCCTTTTCGATTATTTCACATGATTTGAATGATTTGAGCATGATTCTTGACAAAATTTGAGTTTGGAGCCCTTGTTTTCATTTTTTGAATTTTGTCGATTTCGTTGCTATTCGTGGTGATTACTCGATATGGTTTGTGGTTTTCATCGATATACTTGCTCGTGATTGATTTGTGCTTGAGTTTCATTGAATTTTTCGTACGAATGTTTGGGGGGAATTTTTCTTGTTTGGGTGATTTTCTAGCTTTATTATTTCTGGATCAAATTCTGTCAAACGGAATGATAATAAGCTAGAATTGAGAGTGAATTGCATGAATGTCGAACCAATTTTGCATGGGTACATCGATTTCTTTGGATTTTTGCTCAAATTGGATATGCTTGCATTGGGATTTTGTGAAGAATGGTGATGAATTTTGACAAATCCTTTCACTACCCTTGCAGATTGACAATGGACTTCCAACCCACATTCACCAAACGGTCTCATCAGAAGCGTTACGAGAAGTTCTTGGGGGAAGAGTTCGCAATCCGACAGACACTCTATCCCTGCCCGGAGACGATGCATCTGCTGGGCATTCATAACGACGTTGAAAACCTCTTGGAGAGGATTGGCTAGGGTGCATGGGTGACAGGCCGTTGGCCAACTTATCCGGCATTGGTCTTGGAGTTCTTTGCATCACTCCGAGTCTTTGAGGTCGAACCAGGACCAGAGCTTACCACAATTGGGTTCCAGTTGATGAACAATTACCACGAGCTCCCAAGGAACCAGCTCGAGAAAATTTGGTGAGTCTACGAAGGGGGAGATGGTGTTCCTCCCCTAAGCTTCGACAGTGCTCGCTTCTGGTCCCAAATCGCTGCAGATGCCAGCGACGACTTGCGCGTGTTCAACTCGGGGAATTTGAAGGCTTCTTCCATCGACAACCCTGTTTTCAGATACATCCAGAGATGTATGGGGGTGTCGATTTTAGGCAGACACAAGAGTGGCAAGGTCAGAATTGGAGAACTCTACGCCCTCTACTGCATGTTGACAGAGGGAAAGTTCAGCTTCGGAGCGTTTGTCATGGACCATTGGAAGAAGCAAATCAAGGCCAAGAAAGGCAACATTTGGAGCGGGGGATTGATCACCCCGATTGCAGAATTTGTGGGGATTGACTTGTCACAGTTTGAGGAGCTCGATGATGACAACCGAGGTCTTGGCACGGGGGCTTTGGTGAGGATGATGATGATTTCGCCACGGGAGAGAGGTTGGTCCCTGCGGATGTCCAATGGAGACTGGTTCCCACTGCCGAACCGGCACCTCACACACGTCACCGATTATCACTTCCGTGATAATTGGTTGATGAGCACCCCCGCACACATGAGATTGATGACCGGTGCACGAGAAGGTCCAGGCACCTCCAGACTTCGACACCGACCACTGACCCGGCCAGATCAGAGTGAGCCACAGCAGCCCCCAGAAGCTGATGAGGAGGACGAGGACGAGGATGATGAGGGAGGACAACACATTCCCGATCAGACTGGTGGACAGCCGCTACACCACTTCGTGGGAGAGTCTTCATCTTCCGGGGTGGATCTGGCGACGATCTACCAGTACATGCAGCAGCAGGCTGTTTTGCAGGCAAACTTCCAACGGAATGTGAACACGAGGTTGGATAACCTCGATGTTCAGATGCAGCAGCTGCTCCTCAACACGCAGCCTCAGTCCAGTTCCCAGCCTCAGCAGAGTGTTCGACAGGAACCCTGCCACCGACTGCCAGTGTGGGCATCTTCCGATGTTCAGATGGAGGATCCTTCCGATGAGGAGGAATGAGGTATCGTTTCTCTTTTCCTTATCTAACTTTCAAACTTTTCCACTCTTTCGAGTGAATAAGTTTGGGGGGATGATGATAGGAAAAGGGAAAAGTTTGTTGATTTCAATTTTTTTTCTGTTTTTTGTTGATTTTTCATTGTTTTTGATGTTTTTGTTTTCGAATTTGAACCAGCACCATCCTTGTTCTTTTGCTTCAGTATGAACAATCTGCAAGGCTTTTTACTTAAAATTAGTATTTTTGAACTCTTGATTTGTGGTACTTGTTCTAAGTGAATAGTCTGAGCATTGTTTAGGAGCTTTTGAACATAGGACAGTCAGAACTTTTTGATTATGATGGTGATTATGACTACTTATTTGTCTTTGCTTGAACTAGAATTATTGATTGGTAATTGAGATATTTGCTGATTAAGAATGATAATTTGTGTGATAGAGTAGCCGATGATAGGAGCTGTTTTGCTTGATATGTTGATCTTTGAAACTTAAATTCTTGCATGATGACTGTTCGAAATTGGTTAATTTTTAAGGAGCAACGAAATTTCTACCTTGTGAGATTTGTGCCAATTTTTCGTTTGATGAGTGACAAAGTTGTTAGATTTATTTCCTAGAATTTGACGAATTTCTCTCTTGAGGTTGCATTAAGTGTGGTAATAGGGTGAAAATGATTTAGGCATGTTCTTTCGTAGCCATTCCCCATACACTAACCTTGAATCTTCACTTGTAGCCCCTTTGAGCCTTGAATAGATTTTTCTTTGATTAGAAGGGTTGATGAATAAGATGATTGTGATTTATTGGATGGTGTGAATTGTGGGAGTGTGTTGAGAGGCCATGTGAGGCCATGAGCGAAAAGAAAGAAAAAAAAAGGGGGGGGGGGGGTTTCCATGAAAAAGTTAGAAAAAGAAAAATGAACAATTGGTGAAAGAGAAAGAAACTTACTTATGTTGTTCATAAAACAAGTTCTTAGGAACCCCGAGAATGATGAAAAGAAAAGAAAGGAAAAGAACAAGATTGTGTGTGAAAAAAAAAAATGATGTGGTTATGATATGTTTGAGTCTTTGGGTTTGATTGAAATATTTTGAGTCACTTAGCCAAAAATATCCTACCTTTTAGGTAAGCCACATTACAACCAAATGAAGACCTTTCTGATTCCTTGAAAAACCACACTAACAAGCAGTGGAGAGATGAGAAATTTGTCAAACCTATGGTGAAATAAACTAAAACTTTGATTGTGTGAAATTTCAAAACCCTTTTTGCTTGATCGAGTGATGAGTGCAAACACTGTCCGGTGAGGTTCTCCTTAATAGTTTACCAATGAGAATTTGTTTGGATTGCATGATTTTTGTGAATAAGTGAAACTTGGATTGCGAAGTAGGCTTGTGAGGCATTGCACACTCGTATCTGCATTTGATTGTACTTCTTTTCTGTGAATTGATCGAGGACGATCAATGGTTTAAGTTTAGGGGAGTTGATAAGTTAGGATTTTCACCAACTTATCTTATAGTTCTTTGACTAATTGTGTAGTGTTTAGATCGTTTTTGTACTTATTTTCGTGCATGAGTTGGTTTTTGTACTTGGAATGTTGTGTTTGATGAATCATGCAGGTTTCTAGTCGAAAAACAGAGGAATCAGGATCCAGTGCTCGAGACCTCGTCGATCGACGAGGGCCCTTAGTCGATCGACGAGGCATGTTGTTGGAAAGCGATCGACGGAAGAAAGGAGGCCTCGTCGACCGATGCTGTTCAGAAACGATCGACGAGGCAGGAAGTTGAGACGCGATCGACGAAGATCAGAAGCGGTCGACGCGCATGCAGAAATCCTGTTTCTCATCTGATTTGGAGATAGATGCATATCTAATCCTAGATAATGCTAGATACATCTTTCATCATTATAAATACTCATGTATAATTCGTTTTTCAAGGGGAATGTATGTTTTTAGAGAGAGAGAGTTAGAGCAAGTATTAGAATATTAGAGTTGAAGAATTTTTAAGGTTTTTATGTTTGAAGACAAGTTTCTCCGAGAAGACTTCCGGATTCCAGTTTCTATGCAATTCAGGTTGTATTTTTCTATGATCAATATTACCATGAATATGTGTAACTAAATCCTCTCTCAGATTCTAGGGTTTCGAACTATCAATGTATGCATGTTGTGATTAATCGAATTATTTTCCCTTTCCCTTCGTAGTTTGTGAAATCTGGTTTTATTCTTAATCTTTAAGTATGTTGGCCACAACTTAGGATTACTAGTTGAATTCTAGAGACGTAACTGTAATAGTTTTCAATCGAAAGAGATTTTCACAATATAATTTGATTTCTTGTCGTAACTGAAGGAGATTAATTGTAGGAATAAATCTGTAGATCTTTTGGAGTTAGTTAATTTATCTTGAGACCGAGCGGAGATAGGTAATTGACTAATCTACTTTACGAATTGTCCAACAAAAAAGTTCGTAATACTTTTCTGATGTTTCACTACGAAGAGGAATTAAAATTGGGAATTAATCGATTCGTTCATACATGTTATACTTGATAGGTAGATATCCCTGGAATCTGTGCTTCTCTTATTTGACTTCAAAAGCTTTTCAAGTTTCCTGTTTAATTTTCAATTGCAAAGATTGCGATTTCCAAAACAATCAAAACCTTTTCATTCGATTTTCCTATTCAGTATTTTCAAGAACGCCTGATTTAGTACTTAAAGGTTATTCGTTACTTCTTTCCCTGAGGGATCGATAATTTTATTTGCCACTATATTATTAGCTCTGCTAAGTCACTGTTAAATAATTCTAGTGATCAAATTTTGGCGCCGTTGCCGGGGAAAGAATAGAATTAATCTTACTGTTAAATCTGTGATTGAAATATTGCACCGCTTCTCCAAGACCTTATTGGTACCCATCGGTAGCCACGATTGCACCGCTTCTCCAAGACCTTATTGGTACCTACTAAATCAACACAAACACCACCAAACACTTGAGCATAAAACAAACCAATAGAGCTCCCATATCCACCAAACTATCTACAAACCAAATATCAACAATGATAAGATCATATCCAATAGTTCCACCATTCAAACCAAACCAATAATCCAAACCACAAACCATGCATAATAGGAAGTCTTCAATTATGCCAACTCATTAATGATTCTCTCCACAATCACAATCAAACAATCCTCAACCATATTCACTTCCAAAACCCCTTTCCACCATCATTCCACTATCCAAAATCTATACAAATAATTCATTTTTCCACTAGCTCCACCAAACATACCATCAAAAGCAATGTTCAACAAACAAATCCCTTCAGCAAACTCAAACCCATGAAAATATCCATACACATCATCAAGATGAGCATAATCCAAAACATTCAATATCCAACAACCTAAACTAATTGCAAGATAAAAGATAGGAGATGGAGAAGAATAAACCGAGGCACCGGCTACCGGCACATCCCCCCAAACTTAGTCAAGTGAGACTAAGTTTGTAAAAATGGTGGACGGTGCATCGTCATTCCTCTCGATCTTGTAGCTCCTCCTACAAACACGAAAACAAACAAACTAAACATTTATTCAAAATCAAAACAACTAGAAGCAATTAAACAAAAGAAAGAAAATTGGTTGGGTTGCCTCTCAACAAGCGCTTCCTTAACATCGGTAGCTAGACGACCTTACCACATCATCCATTATCAAAAATCGTGTGGGTTTTAATACACCTTTCTTCCTTTATCGGCATTTACTTGGAAACAACTTGTCCAAGGCGCTCTTTCTTTCACCCCTTTCATCTCTCCAAGGAGGGTTGCATGTCTTGACAAACTCGACTATGAAAGGTGGTGATTCCTTCTTTGATTTGATCTCTAAGGCATCATCCAATTGAGTCCAAAGTATATAAGTCTCAACTTGTCCCCCATTTGGATCAATCTTCAACTTCTCATCATCTCTTTTTCCACCTTGTCTATCAATCTTGAAGGAAATGTAGGTGCCACATCGCCACATGGACTTTCCGCTAAAATTTCCACCTCATTTTTCTCTTCATAAAGTTGTACCAAGGTCAGAACGTCTTGCATCTCCTCAATTGAAGGTTTCTTAATCTCACCATTCTTCTCGTCTTCAACGACTTGCAACTCCTCCTTGGTGCCTTCATCCTCTTCATCTTTGTTCAGTAAGGCTTCTCTTTCCTTAGTTGGTTCCTTTTCTTGAACCTCCACTATTTCCATATCTTGAAATCTTACTTCCTTAAGCACCATTACCTCATTCTCACATTCATCTTCCAAAACTTCATATTCTTCCACTCGAGGTTCCTCACTCACCTTCTTCAAGATATCGGATAGTTGCATTCTTAACTCCAAAAGCCTTTCCTCGAGCTTATCCAGTTTCCTCTCCAAAGCTTCCCGAGATGATCTCGCTTCTCTAACTCTTTTCATGATCACGGCTACCCCATTCATCACAATGAACTCTTGTTATGGATGGATTCCAAGTATGGTTCTCAACACGTCTACATGAAGAGTAGCCTTTAGATGGGGGATAGTTCATGTTGTTTCGGAGGTCACAATTCCCCCATTTATCTCCATATCTTTCATTACTACACTCCTCTTCTTCATATCCCCAATTCGGCTTCACCTTCCGATCATGTCTCATCTCTTCCATCCATGGGTAGCTCTCTTCAAATACCAACCGGATTGGCCTCCTCGGTCGTTGTCTATCCAACATCTTTTCTCTCATCTCATCCAATTCCCTTTGGAGATTGTTAAGCCTCTCCGAGTGAGTTCCTCGATGATTCTTCATTTGACACCTACAATAATCCAACAAACTCAAAGTAACAACAAATACAAAAACAAACAACAAATTATTCACACAACAAAAACACAAACACCTAGCCTACAAGCTTCACTTTTCCCCCAATATCTAGCAACCTACTAAATGAAGTCCCCGGCAACGGCGCCAAAACTTGATGCGGCTAAAAGTTTAATAAAAATTAAACTCTTAGCTACACAAGAATAAAATTTGTCAAATCCAGGTCCTTCTTCCCTTTGCCCGCTAGATTATCGGGATTCTATAGCAAAGTCTAATAGCTAGGCAAAATAGAATCGTTGAGTAATTTCTATCAATCTAGGCAATCAATCTACCACCTTGGATCTTCAATTATCCTCCAAGGATTGATGAATTAGCCCCTTGATACCTTGGGTAAGGTTTTGGAAAGGATGGAAATGGATACCGTAGAGAGAATTTAGGAGGTGGTTATTTAAAATTACGAAAAATTTATGAATTAGTTGTCAAAATAACTGTTTTTCCCTCTTTTATAATGAGCAAACAGGGCCTCAGATCGCCCGAGCGAGCCCAGAGCTGAAAATCTCCAAAAATCTGCTCTGGCTCGGCCGAGCCAAGGGTGGCTCGACCGAGCCAAGTTTGGCTCGACCGAGCCAAGTTTGGCTCGGCCGAGTGAAGTCTTTGAACAGCCCCAGCACCCTTTCTGTATCGCTCGGTCGATCCTGCTTCCCTTTGACTCCTAGCTCGGGCGATTTCCATCCAAAACTCATCCAAAAGTGTTGTTTTATGCTCAAAACACATCCTACAACATTTCAAACACGAAAACAAGACAAAAGAACAACAAAAACATATGATATGAGGGTAAAATGGCCAAAAACATGCAAGTTCACACATCGAAAAATAGGTCATTTTACACACATATCACCTGCTTCTCAATGCTTTGAGCAACAAAATCAGATTCACCACTTCCCCCTTGCGCAGTGGTGGGTTGTTCAGCATGAGTAGCAGCACTCCCTCCTCCTTGTGTGGGAGTCTTCTTGATCACTACACCATCTGATCCTCTTGTCGGCACATCGATAAGGTCGTTAAAAGCTCCTTGATTCAACATCTTGTCAAAAACTTGATCATAAAGGGCATCTGGATGTTGAACAATTTCCTCTTCAACAGCCTCCTTCTTCTTTCCCTTTGCAACCTGTGCCTTTTTAGCAGCCGTCTCAGCAGGAACTTCAGACTCGGTAATAAATTTCTTAGCAACTTTCTCCTTAGCTGCTTGCTCTTGCTTCTTCTTCTCTGCATGCTCTTCAGCAGCAACTTTCACTTGCTCGAATTTGGCATCCCTCTGGTCTAGAGTCATTGCCAACATCTTCTTGTCAAACTCCTTCCGCTCCAGCGCCTTCTTTAATTCCTTCTCATGTCGGCTTTTCTTCCGAGCTTCCTGCTCTTCGAGGGTGAACAACCTTCGCTTTGTGTTCTTGATAGCTTAGCCAACATGGGGTTCTTGTGGATTTGCAGCAACATCAAGTATAGGGAGGGTTGTGTCAACAACGGGCACTTCAAATTGGAATGTCGATCCTTGGAAATGATCATTCCTACCCTTCTTTTGTACTTCCCCCTCAGCACCAGCCATCTTTCTATTTGAACGCAGCAAGAACAACGGAGGAGAAAGAATCGAGGTCTTCCTTCAGTGTTTGGCGAAGCTCTTCCTTGGTTTTTGCAACTTCCTCTACCACCTTGGCTCCCACCTTTGCTTCCACCTTAGCATCAACCACAACTTCTAGGTACATCTGGATATCCCTCTGAAATGTACTAGAGCTCAAGGGCTCAGCAGATACGACCGGGGATCCAAGAGATGTCAACATATGCCCAGAAGTGGTCGGAAGGGCAGTAGATGTTGCTAACGCCTGAGATGTACTAGTATTTGGGTCAGCAGAGTCATGTACAATGTGTTCAGACACATGAGCAGCTTCTTCATCAACAATTTCTTCTTCAGCATCTGGAGTGGGAGGCTCGTAACTAGCCATCCGAGTAGAAATGCAAGCTAAAGTGTGCAGCACCCTCTCCCGGAACTCCTTCATCTTCCTCTCCTCCTCTACTTTCTTCTTTTTGCTTTCTCCTTTGCTAATTTGGCTTGCAGCTCAGCAGCTGCAGCTATCTGCTTCCTTGTTGCAGGAGATTTAAACACAATTGCGGATGAGGATGATTCAGCAATCGCATATTCTGAGGCAGACAATGAAAGATCTCCAATGATAGTGCGGCGTTCCTTGGTCTTTTTCAGCCTAACAACTACTTGCATCTAAGAGTATTGCCTCTTGGATGTCTGGTCCATCCAATCATCGGCTTGATCTTTTTCACTTCGCTAGTAGTTTAGCCCCATGCGAGCCATCATTATCGCTCCATCCTCATAGTGAATCTCATGAGTGGCATAATCATAGAATCTCCACCTCTGGAACTCAATCTTCAGATAATCAAGAACATAAGATTAACCGGCAAATTCAGCAGCATAGGTGGTTTCAAACTCCTCAGCTATTTGAGCTTCAATAAAAACACAGATGTCCTTAGCCCATGGAATGAGGTCCTCATTCTTCTCATCTTTGACCGTGACTGGGGGACACCATTTGGCTATGCGTTTGGCCTTGAATCTTCTATCTGGTCGGCCCTCCATTGGTACTTTCAGCATATCAGTTCTGAAGACCGACATTCTGTGGGATCATCTCACTTGCATAAGGCTCTTCTTCGTCAGAGACCGGATCATTTGGGTCCACATTGCTTTTCCCTTTTGGAAATTGAGGTCTCGTCAAGTCCTTTGCTGGTTGTTGTTTCCTAGTGGATGGCATGTAATCAGGTGGTATTAAGTCCTCTCCTTGATCGCACTTCTCCTTGGGTACGAAAACCTCAATGAAATGACTTATCTTGATACCAAAACTCACATCCTGAGTGAACAGATGAGTCATCTTCATGTTCACATTCTTGTATACATGCGTCAGCTATTTGGTGTAGATGAACTGCACCCAGTTTCCTCGGATTCGATCTTTGGTTGCCATCATCACAACAAACTTCTTTGCACTAAGCTCCGAGAGCGAGCCTGCTTCACACACCAACATTCTAATAACCATGATGGCCAAGTCTTTGAAAGGTTCATCCAGTGACTTCAGAGGTACGGACACTTTCCATTCCTTCTCAAGAAAGCTCGTCGTCTTCCATTTAAGCCATCTCTTCTTCATCTCCTCACCATTGTCCACATTATAGGTGGCAACGTCATTCCCATCAATCCGCAGACCATACTTCTAAGCTAGAACTTCTGGGCTAACCACAATCTTGGTGCCTAGCACGCTGGTGGTGAAAAGCTTCTTATCTTTGTCGATTACAGCCCTAGAGAAGAACTCTGCTACCAGGTGTGGCCTGAACATCAAAGGTTTCGCCGTCATATACTTCAGCAGACCTTCGTGATCGAGCCGATCGACAAGCCATGTCGAGAAGTGTTTCCAAAATAGTGGCTCATACATGATTTTATCTTTTTGTATCTGCGCCGCCCTTCTTTGTTCGATGGTTAGTTTGCACGGCTTCCTCTTGTGGGCTATGGATATCATTTGCCCATATTCGATTGACTCATCAATATACTCATTCTTGAAAATACCGGTGAAGGTAGGCTCATGTTGTTCGGGCTCACCAGGAATGGTGGGTCGTCCTGATGATTTTGCGGGGGGGTTGGAATGGTTGGATGATTTTGCCATTTGGAGAGTTCCTGAACTTAGAGAAAAATAGAGAATCAAAGAAAGTCGCAAACAAGTATGTAGAATGCAATAGGGTTAGAAAATCCCAAACCAATTCTTTTATCTGATTTGAAGCAATCAATTGAACGAATGGTCGGATCCTTGCGTCAATCTGGACAGATCTACACTTGGGGAGCTGTGCGACAGTTCGCATTTCGATCCTCAATGATGGAAAGTGCACGCGTGGCTGACTTGGTAATCAGTCGTTTGTCGCCGCCCTACACAACAGTCACTCCCGCATTTAATGTTGCCTTCAGCAACCTCTTCGATCGATTGGTCACTCCCGCCTTTTTAGAGATTTGAAATCATTTGCTTGATTCGGTCTGCTAAATGGTTACAACAAACAAAAGCCCATTGTTGAGAGCTTGAACTCAGCAGACAACAAAGGACTTTGCTGAAAATTTTAACTCAGCAACCGACAAGTATTCTGCTAACAGCTTTGACCCTGTAGAAGATTTTTTTTATTCTTCTTTCTGCAACTTCCTTCCTACTTTATCTGCCCTCTTCTTTGATTGCATCACAAGGAAAACACAAAGAGGTTAGACAGGAAGCTGGTTACACCAAGAGTGTAATAGACCAGCAAATAGAAGAGCATGTAAAGTTTTGAGATAGCAGGGTATTCTCTTAAATGAGCAAGTTCTTTCATTGATATCATTGATTTTACAAGAGTTACACTTCGAAAAGCAATAAACTATAAGTTACAATAATCAAATTAAACATAAAACTGCTCCACTTTACGTCTTTGTTGAATCTACTCTTCTTCTGAGTCTTCTGCTGGTCCTGTTGCTGCAAGTCTCCCCACTTGCGCAACAACGCCTCCTTGGCTAACCGATGTCTATTTGCAAGTTCATCTTCTAGCTCCCCTTGTCGGGTCGTACAGACATCTCTTCAGCAACAACCTTGTTTCTTGCAGACAATCTAGCTGATTTGGAAAAGAAGTCCGATTCTAGAAAGTCTCACCACCTGCTCAGACCGGTGCTAGTGACTGCAGCTCCTTCAGCTTCAGATGCCATACATCTACTCATGGGTAACATCTGCAAACCTTTCCTCCATCTCCTCCTCCTGAACCGGCAGAAGAGATGAGGAAGAAGTAATTTGGGTATCCTTTGGACACACACACCCTCGGTGCCAAGAGGAGTTACCCAAACCTTGTGACTATGGAAAATCCATCCTAAGACCCACCTGGAAAACTTTCATATTATCAACGATGAAGTTGTCATGGCCTGACGTGATGAACTTCCTATCTCCCTTCGGTTCTAATATGAGAAAACTCATTATGAGCGGAGAACCGAGAATTGAGAGAATCTTCTTTAAAAGATTTTTGGTGAAGATTACAATCCTTTATCCCAATTGAGAGACTTCCAAATCTCGTTGCTCAAACCCATCTCGTCAGAATTATGGTGAGATTGTAAAAGAAAACATCTTCGTTCTTGCGCAACAAGATTTAATCCTAAAACGAAGGGATTAAATCTGACATGGATAGAATATATCTTCAGAGGGTCGTATGATCATCTGGAAACCAAAGACCTCCTTTAAATGGGCAAAAATGCATTGTTGCATTCTCGATCAATCACATCTTCAATCATGGGAACCGACAGTTTTGGGAATATTTCCACATGGCCTTTCATTACACCATATCTAGGCCTGTAACATCTGAAGCCCTGAACAAAACCTTCGTAAATGATATCAGATTTGACCGAGCACACGTCAATTCTCACATTTAATTTGGCTTAAATTGTTTCAGCAGTTGAGAAATCCTACCTTTTACAAAGTTGACTCCTGTTCGTTGGATGATGTCTGCTAATGGTTGATCCAGCGGATCTTGAACATTTGCTGAGAGCTTGGACTCAGCAATCACCAAGGAGTCTGTTGGAATTTAGGACTTCAGCAACCAACAACAAGTCCACTGAGAGCTTGGACTCAACAAACAGACTAATGTTCTTCTTAGCAAATATCTGGAAAGTGTGAGCTTGGACACACTTTAATCCGCATCTACTCCAGAATTCCAAGAAATCCAAGAAAACCAAGAACAAAATGAGAGTTTGGACTCATTCTTCAAAAACCTAATTCAACTCCAGCAATCTGAGCTTAAGACAAAGCTCTTTGAATCTGCTCTCTGCTAGAGGTTTGGTGAATATATCGGCAGGCTGGTCTTTTGTCCGAATATAATCTACTAAAATGTCCTTCTTTTCCACATGATCTCAGATAAAGTGGTGTCTAATATCAATGTGTTTCGTCCTCAAATGATGTACTCGATTCTTTGTGATGCACATTGCGCTGTTGTTGTTGCAGTAGATCGGGACACATTCGGTGCTGGCTTCATAATCTTGAAGTTGTTGTTTGATCCACAACACCTGGGTACAACAACTAGCAGCAGCCACATATCAGCTTCCGTTGTGGACGTTGCTACCGAGTGTTGCTTTTTGTTGAACTAGGCGATCAGCTTGTTCCCAAGGAATTGGCAAGTCCCACTCGTACTCTTTCAATCAATTCGGCATCCTCCGAAGTCTAAGTCTGAATATCCAACGAGTGTAAGATCATCTGCTCTGGGATACCAAATTCCGAGTGACTTAATTCCTTTCAAGTACTGACAATCCTTATTGCGCACTCCATGTGTGACTTCTTTGGATTTTCTTGATACCTAGCACACACGCCTACAACATACAAAATATCTGGCCTGCTGGCCGTTAGATATATCAATGAACCAAGTATACCTCGATATGTTGTTAGATTTACGGATTTGCCTTCTTCATCCAAGGAAATTTGGCATGCTCTGATTATGGGAATCCACATAATCTTTGTCTTCTCTGGACAATATTAGCTTATGAGATCCTTTGTATATTTCTTCTGATGAATGAATATCGCATCGCTGGATTGCTGAACTTGTAGACCTAAGAAATATGACATCTTCCCCATCATGCTCATTTGAAAGTTGTTCTGCATGAGCTGAGAAAATTTTTCACACAGGGTTAGATTCTTAGAACCAAAGATAATATCGTCCACCTATATTTGAACAAGTAAGATATCTTCAACATCCTTGATTAAGTAGAGTGTCCAGTCGATCTTCCCCTTCCTGAATCCATTGTCTAGAAGAAAGTTTGACAGCGTCTCGTACCAAGCTCTGGGAGCTTGATTAAGCCATATATAGTCGTTCGTAACCTGTACACCTTGTCACCTCATTCAAAACCAAGAGGTTGCTCCATGTAGACTTCCTCCTTCAGTTCACCATTCAGGAACACACTTTTGATGTCCATCTGAAACACAATAAAACCATGGTGAGCAGCATATGCAAGGAATAACCTGATTGCTTCCAGTCGAGCTACAGGAGCAAATGTTTTGTCGAAGTCGATTCCTTTGCATTGTGTGTATCCTTTGTCTACAATTCTTGCTTTGTTACGCACGACAAGTCCATTCTCATCTCGCTTGTTATTGAACACCCATTTTGTGTCGATCACTAATTGGTGTATTGGTCAATCCACGAGATCCCATGCATGATTCTGTGTGAATTCTAATAATTCTTCTTGCATCACGTTAATCCAATCAACCGATTTAGATGCATCAACAACTTTTGTCGGCTCTTCCTGGGATGTGTAGCAAGCTAGCATAGCACTTTGTTTGACACGAATTAGGCCAGTAAGATCTCCCAGAAATGCATATGATGGATGATCTCTCAACAACCACTTTGGTATATGTAGTTCAGTAACCTAGATAGTTTGACTACTGGGTTCTGTTGTTTGGCTTCCTGAAATAGGAACATCAACAAGTTGTAAGTTTTGAAATTTTTCAATAATACTAGCTGAGTTGCCATCTGCTGGATGATTGTTTGCTGGAGATACATCTGCTGGATTTGCATTTGCTAGAGCGATGACAAGTCTTCAATCAGCAGATGGTTCTGGGTTGTTTTCAGCAGATTTGTTTTCAGCATTCCTCTTGCCATTCAGCAACATCTTCATTTTGTTGAATGGTTTCTTCTGCTTGAGTTTCCCCTTGACTTGTGATCTCCTTAGGAGGATTTTGTGAGGCCATAACAGTACCAATTGCATCACCAGCCTTCTTGGTAGTTTGCTGACCAGCCGAGGTCTTCAGCAGAGGTGTTATCACTCATGAACCTAGTCAGAACAATTGGTTCAGCATCGGAAATATTCAAGCACGATTGTCCATTGACATCATTGGTCTCCTGAATCACATCTCCTAGATCTTTCGTAGTCCTGCGCACAAACGTAGCTTCATAAAAAATAACATTGCATGTTATTTCCACAAGATTGGTGGTCTTGTTAAGCACTCTATAACCCTTGTGAGAAGGATGCCCATATCCTAGGAACACAACTTCGTCAGCTTTGGGAGAGAAAGTACTAAACTTTGACTTCCCATTGTTATGGATATAACATGGTGAATCGAAAACACAAAAATGAGCTAAGGAAGGCTTACGACCATGATAGATTTCGTAGGACTCTTGTTAAACCTAGCATTCAATCCACTTCAATTTTGCGAGTAGCAAGCAGTCATTACGGCTTCTCCCCAATATCTTTGACCGAGATTGGTATCAGCAAGCATCGTCTGCACGGTCTCTTTCAAAGTTTTGTTCCTCTGTTCTGCTAAGCCATTTTGCTAGGGTGATCTTGCAGTGGACCTTTCATGTCCTATCCCAGCATTGGCGCAAAAGTCCATTATAGCATCGTTGCAGAATTCTGTTTCATTATCCGATCTTATCCTTTTCACCGTGACCTCTTTGTCATTTTGTACTCGAAGTATCAGCTCTAGAAGGATTATCTTGACCTCATCCTTGCTTTTCAGCAACCTCACCCATGTGTACCTGGCATAATCATCAATCACAACCAGCGAGTAATTTTTGTTACCTACTGTGGGTGGAGTCACTAGGCTGAATAAATCCACGTAGAGCAGCTAAAGGATTCTCTATGAGGTGGCCTTTTCTGTATTCGATCTGAAGGATGCCTTGGTTTGCTTCCCTTGCTAGAAAGCTTTGCACACTCCTTCTTTTTTGAAGGTTTCCTTGGGCAATCCTTCGACAATGTTGTTCCTGGCAATGTAGTTGATAGTCTTGAAATTCAAATGCCTCAGCCTCTTGTGCCATAGCCAGTTGATTTCTTCTTTGTTGAACGCGATGAAGCATGCATTTTGTTGTCCACTTTGCCAATCGACCACGTAAACCGTTAGGATTCTTGTTAGAGAAATCCTCCCTTAGTTTTGATGTTTTGGTGGGTCAAAGAATATAAACCATCTTAGCCAGTTTTTCCAATTTCTATAGTTCTAAATTGTAATCCTTGTATAGGATCAATCGAGTTATAATAGAACTTAGACTGAAGATCGAGCAATGGATAATGCTCAAGAACTGACTATCATCACGCCTGGCCTTAACCAAAAACTAAGTTGGAGCACACAATTTAAGGTCTAACCATACTGACAAGGAGAAATCAGTATGAGGGCCTTCCCGAACTGACTAAGGAGAAGTTAGTTTAAGGGATTACCATACTGATCGGGGAAATCAGTATGAGGGCATTTCCCATACTGACTACGGAAAGTCAGTATGAGGATTTACCATACTGACCGTGGGAAGTCAGTATGAGGGCTAAACTGTACCGATCCTTAGAAGTCAGTATAAGAAGCTTTAGTCAGACTCAGGCATTTGTAAAATGCCTAGTCAGTACGAGGTTATCTAAAACTGGGTCCCTCGGGCTGTAAAGGAGTCTGACGAAAAGTTAGTGTATCGTACACTGACAATGGGCAGAGCAGAAAGAAGACCTAAAGTATGGGCTACGATTGGACAATATAATTCATGAGTCTAACGTCTGGATTTATGTGTCTAACGCATCTTCCATCGATCGATGTGCGCAAAATTCGACATCGATCGATGCCCCTATGCATCGATCGAAGTCGAGGCCCACCTCGGGCAAGAATCTGGCGAATTCTGAAGATCCTTTCCTGCCCATGCCATTCCCTCAGAGGTTTGCGAAGCAAAAGGAGGACTCCAAGTTCGCGAGATTTGTGGAGAACTTGAGGAAGATTAGCATAAACATTCCGCTGATCGAGGTGCTAAAGGAGATCCCGAGGTACATGAAGTACCTCTGGAAACTTATGAGTGGAAAGAAACAGTTTGTGGAGAACGAAACCGTGAAGGTCCACGAGCAGTGCAGCTTGCTACTTCAAAAGCAGGTACCCATCAAGAGAAGCGACCCTGGATGCTTCTCTATCCCGGTGGAGATTGGAGGATGTACGTTCGAGTGGGTATTGTGCGATATTGGGGCCAGTATCAAGCTGATGCCATAACCTATTTACAAGCGCCTCAACATCGGAGAAATGAGGCCCACTACTATCACGCTACAGATGGCGGATTCTACTATATCCCGCCCAAAGGGAATTCTGGAAGATGTGCTCATTCGAGTGGGCCATCTGATCTTCCCAGCAGACTTCATGGTACACGACATGAAGGAGGACGAGAACATGCCCATGATCTTGGGACGTGACTTTCTTTATACTGTTGCTGCTCTCATTGACTGCCGAGGGGGTGAGATCACACTCCAGGCCAACGACGAGAAGATCACCTTTGTGATCGACAAAAGCAAGAAAAAGACAGAGTTTAACCGGATCACCACCACTGAAGAAGAAGATGAGTCCGAGGAAGAAGAAGTCGTTGCTATAGAGTGGGAGCGCGGATATGAGAGGGTGAAATTATCAACTAAGCCACCATAATCTGAGCTCACCACCATCATCAAAGATCGGAAGATCTATATGGTAGATGCCAAGGGTCGGCGAGTCTGGACCCAACCTCCTTGGTTCTGATCTCAGGTATCATCGAGCTACGATGTTAAACAAGCACTTGTTGGGATGTAACCCAACTGTTTTCCTTGTTTTCCATTTTCAATTTTCGTTTTTCAATTTTATTTTGTTTTATTTTGAATTTGTCTGCACTAACTTTGTTTTGTAGCATAAAAAAAAGAGTTGAGCGAGGATTGTTTGACTTCGATTGATGCAGCCTGGTGTCGATCGAAGTCGAGCCCGATGACGTGTTATACTTTGACCCGTGGAAGGAGTCGATAAGAAGGCTTCCGTCGACTGAAGCAAGCATGCGACGGTCGATGCGAAGTGCCAGCCGCCCAAAATTCACGTCACGCGAGTTCAAAAGCCTCCAGGGATAAAAAGTTGATGTCTGAGATCAACTACCAGGTATATTCCTTCCCTTTGTTTGATTCTCAAACTTTTTCCCACTCTAAAGTTGGAAATAAGTTTGGGGGGTGTGGGCAAAATAGGAATATTTTATCTTTTTATTTGCTTTCAGTATTTCAATTTTTGCATGCATAAAATTTTCAATTTTTTATTCTATTTTTGTGGGAAATTTTTTTTTATTTTTGAGATAACCCGAACGGGAACTAAGACTAGAATTGGTTGATAGTTGAGTTGAACTGATTGGAATTGTGATTAGATGCCTATAAATGTAGAATACTGCATGATAGGGTTTTTTTGAAACTGATACTTGCATGATGATGGAGTTGAATTGAAATTGATTGTGGAAGAAAATTTATAGCCCTTGTGTGAGACTTGAGCCTGAATTCGTTTGATGTGAGATTCTCATGTGTGTTTCAATTTCTCTAGAACTTGCTTATTTTCTTTGTTGAGACTGCATAGTGTGCACAAGTTTAGGAAATGATCTTAGGCCGTCTTTGATAGACCAATTCCCATTGTCCCTTCACATTAAATTTTCCCTGGTTAGCCACTTTTGAGCCTGTATAAAATTTTTCTTTCCTTGTCTATGAGATTAAGAAAAAGTATTGGTTTCTCTCATATCTTGAGTTGTGGTATATGGGGTGGATTGATTGTGAATGAGAGATAAGAAAAAATAAATTAGTGGTGAAAAAGATGTGTGAAAAAGAAGCTCAAGAAAATAATTAGAATTCTCATAAGCTCTCTGAAAAAGAGAAAAATTATTATAAAAGAGCATAAGATATTCATATGAGCTAGAAAAAAGTTGTGTGCTTGTTGATATATTTGAGGAGAAGGTTGAATGAAGTTAGATGGTGGTTTGGATTAGTTGAGGATGCATACTCAATTTAATTTAGTCACTTGGCCAAAATTTCCCTACCCTTCACAAAAAGCCTACGTTACAACCCTAATAAAGTCCTTTTTGATTCTAGACTTGTGTACACATTCTAGCAGTAGAGATAGTAGAAAATTTGCAAGCCTATGGTAGAAATTCATTCATACATGTGTTGAGTGCTTTCATCTTTACCCTATACACTTGAGAGTTGAGCGAAACACTTCCCGTGAGTTCTTCCACTGTTAATGGATTTTCTGTCTCTTTCAAACTGCGAGTGGATAGTGGATTTTTGACCCTTGACTGTGATGAATCTTGTGAGGCATTGCACTCTAATTACATGACTTTTTGATTTCTTTCTGGCCTATTGATTGAGGACAATCAAACGTTCAAGTTTGGGGGGGTTTGATAAGTTCATTATTTCACTCACTTATCTATAGTATTTCATACTATTTTATGTGGTTTTCTTAAGTTTATATATATAATTCGTGCATGAGAATATTATTTGTGGTGTTACGCTTGTCATGGTGCGTTTTTGCAGGTTTTAAGGCTAAATTCACTGGAAAACCGTTTCCAAAAGTAGTGACGTGGCAAGAGTAGTAGTGAAGGATTTCTACAAACTAGGAATTTGGACTATTTGCACATGGAAATGGATAGATCTTTGAGTTAGCTTTCCAACGCAACTGGAATCGGGTCAATCGGAGTTTGGGAGTGAAAGTTATGGCCAAAACTGTGAGACCGCGCAGATCAATTTCGACCGACGCGAGAGTCGACATCGAACGAGGTGGAAAACACGCGCGTCGAGCGATGATAAGCCACCTCGATTGAAGTTGACGAAAACCTGGCAAAATTTGACTTAAATCCGAATCAAATCATATCTTTAGCCCTAGATTTGATTGGATATACCTCTACACCTATAAATAAGCCTCAAATTCGAGTTTTATTGATCTCTCATCACCTATTATCACCATATATCATCCTAAATCATATTTTACAATCTTGATGTAGGGTTTTTCCATGAACCGAATCACCAAAACCAAACTGAACCGGATCGATTTATGGATATTGCTCACAATTCAAATTCTCAAAACCCTAGCATGCTCCTACGAATTTAATACGAAGAATTATGGATTTAGGGTTTACCGTAACTCCGTCAAGTCTGAACCGATCTTTCGCGTTTGAATTCCAAATTCCAATTCAACCACGCGATCCGATTTAATCTGCGGAAATAGAAATTAGAGATCTAATTTCTAGATTAAAATCGAAAAGAAAGAGAAGGAAGAAAGATAATTTGTTCTCCAGATTAGATCTTCAGGGTTGTGTCCCAATGCTGATCAGATCTACTACTGGTGAGGACTCCGTAGATCTGTAATCTGAGCAGGACCAGAATCAAAATTCTCCTCCTTTCTGAACCAAAATCGGCGCCCACCTCTCTCTCTCTAAGGTTTGTGTTTCAACTGCGTTATGATTTATGAGAGAGAGCTGTCTATTTATAGACCTAGGGTTGGAAACCCTAATGGGCCATTTTGGGCTCAATTCAGCATATTTAATTGGGCCAGTCCTGGGACCTAATGCAAATAATAAAGTGGGCCTATAAATTAATTAATTCTCATGTCCACAACCCAGTAGGGGTGAGCATTCGGTTTTTCGGTTCGGTTTCTGCCTGAAAAAAACCGAACCGAAAAACTGAAATTTTTATTTTCGTAACCGAACCGAACCGAACAGGGAAAAAAACCAAACCGAAATTCCTGTTCGGTTTTCGGTTTTTTACGTCGGTAATTCGGTTAAACCGAAATATTAATAAAAAAATACAAAATCTGAAAAAATTTAAAAAATGCACATAAAAAAATTAAAAATAAACTTTCAGCAATTAAAAATATATTTATATATATATATATATATAAATAATATATTAATATTATATACATATAATATAATTTTGGTTAAATATAGTTAAATATTAAAGTTTAAATATAGTTAAATATATTTATTTATATATATATAAATAATATATTTATATTATATATTTATAATTTCGGTTTTTCGGTTAATTCGGTTCGGAAAAATACAAAACCGAACCGAAAACCGAAAACCGATTTGCTTAAAAAAATGTAACCGAACCGAACCGAAAACCGAAATAACCGAACTGAAATAACCAAAATTTATTCGGTTCGGTTCGGTTCGGTTTTCGGTTTTTTCGGTTTTTTGCTCACCCCTACAACCCAGGACACAATTAATTAATTAATATTAATTCTTTTTCACCATAGAATTAATACTGTCCTACCCCTTTATTACCACGTTATGAGAATGGGTTGCATTAATTGAGAATCCCCATATTTAAGGTTACCGGACATTCATTAATTAATCGGAGCCTCTGACAAGCTCTAACTACAATTAATTAATATCTTATAATTCCTGAGTAATACCACTCAAACCTTATCACTCGTGCCTGAACTTAATCAGCCTGCAGGACTTTGGCACGATGAATGTTATTGAGCTCCTCAGGGAATGTCCCCATCCTATTACTCGGATATGGTTACCTAAGTCCAGTCTCACGCGGTACTACACGAACTGCTGTTACCCAAGATGCGGATATACGAGCACGTTACTTAGGCTCTCCACCATAGCAAGTCAAAGCAACAGTCAACTGATACGTGCGTAAAATGACCCATATTTCGATGTGTGTGCATTCTTGTTTGTGGCTATTTTACTCCCGTATAATATGCTTTTGTCATATTTTGGTTGTGTTTTCGTGTTTTTGTGTTTTGAATGTTGTAGGATAGGTTTTGGGCATAAACGAGCATTTTTGGTGGAGTTTTGGAGGAAAATCGCACGTGTTTGGAGTTTGTAGGCGTCGACCTACCGAGCAGAGCAGGACCGGTCGAGCCAAGCTGGACAGAGGGCTCGATCGGCCGAGCAGAGCAGGACCGGCCGAGCGAGGCCAGACAGAGGGCTCGACCGGCCGAGCCAAGCCAACAGACAAGTGGCTTGGTCGAGCCACTTCGACCGGGCGAGCCTGGCCGGGTTTTTCCAACATTTTGGCAGTTTCCAGCTTCGACCGGGCGAGCCATACTTCGACCGGGCGATCCGAGGCCCTGTTTGCTTGCTTATAAAAGGGGGAAATTCAGTTATTTGGAAAGCTTTTTGTCATTTTTCATTAGATCTAGTTAGGAATTTCCCTAGATTCCAATTTCCATCACGATTGCATCTCAATCCTAGAGTAGCAAGGAGCTAAATTCATCAAATCTTGGAAGAGAATTGAAGATCAAAGGGGGGTAGATCAAGACATACAAATCCAATTGGGGAAGATTCCAATCTCTACTTGTCAATTGTAATGGATGTATTTGATTTCAACTTTGTATTGTTACAATTGGGAGGTATGATGTTCTAATTCAATTTGGATGTTGATTTGAATAAGGATGCATGAAGATTAGGTTTGATAATTGTTTGTTTACTTTCCTTTGAGAGCTTGAATTGCACTAGAACTTGTTCCTTACCTCCTAGGTGTAGGTAATAGCCAACTTAGGAGGTAGTTGACGTGAACGCTGCAACCAACACGCGGGCGGAATCGTCATGAATAGTGTAGATTCATACGATTTTAGTTCCAATCCATGTGCAGTGCTAGGTCGTAGGGCAATAATTGACGATCTATTTGGAGTGGTCTAGGGCTTAATAACGTGACTGTTTGCAAGTCTTAGTATCATCAACCATTAGCTCGCCGTGACAAGGGGTTAGCGAGTGTAGGGTCGATTGCTCAATCTCCTAGGGATTAAAATGTGTTTACATCAATGATTAACCTAATTGGATTGCATCTACGTTCATTTCAACATCCTATCTTCCTAATTTGAGTATTTGCATGTCTTGGTTTACCGATTGTGGAAAGAAGTGATTGAAAGTTGAATGTTGGTTTAATTGATTGTTTAGTATATGATGTTAGCATAGATTGAAATTGATTGTCTAGTTGATAGAAACTACTCAACGATTATATTTTGCCTAGCTATAGGACTTTGCTATAGTATCTCGGTATTCTAGCGGGCGAAGGGAAGAAGGACCTGGATTTGAAAAATTTTATTCTTGTGTAGCTAGGAGTTTAATTTGATTGAACTTTTGGCCGCATCAAGTTTTGGCGCCGTTGCCGGGGACTTCATTTAATAGGTTGCTAGATATTGGGGGAAAAGTGAAGCTTGTAGGCTAGGTGTTTGTGTTATTGCTTGTGTGAATTTTTGCTTTTTGCTTATTGTTGATAGTTGTATTTCTTTTGTTTGATCAAGTTGTTGTTTGGTAATTGGTTTCTTTTGTGGAGTTGTAGGTCGTTTATGATCACGAGGTCCAAGGCTCGTGAGCTCTTGGAGAGGAGATTACAACAAAGACAAGGAAGTATTGAGATTGATTTGGAAATGGCTAACCCAGGAGAAGATACGGTTAGGATTGGAGAGTTAGAAAGACAGATTGAGTTGATGAAGGTTATACTAAATGAGAGGAATGGTCATCGTAGACCACTTCAGAACCTTTTTCGACCTCAAGAGGAGCCGATGACTGGAGGTTTCCGGTTAGGAGTGAACACCACACAATTTGAGATAAAGCCACAGTTGGTCCAAATGATACAGAACAATCAGTTTGGGGGACATGCAACCGAGGATCCAAATGTTCATATATCTCGATTTTTGGAAATCACAGATACCATAAAGATCAACCAAGTTCCCCAAAACCAAATACGGCTGCGGTTATTCTCATTCTCTTTGAGGGATTTGGCAAGGCATTGGTTTGAAGGTTTAGACAAGTCAAATATTGCCACTTGGGAAGAATTAAGAGAGAAGTTCCTATTCAAGTTTTTTCCACCGAGTTTGACTTTGAAGAGAAGGGCGGATATCACATCATTTGGGCAAAGGTACGATGAACCTCTCTATGAAGCTTGGGATCGGTTCCGAGATCTTCTACGCAAGTGTCCTCGACATGGTCTTTCTAAGAGTTAACAAATATGCCAATTCTATGGTGGATTGAATTATGATACAAAAGTCATGATGGATGCTTCCTCAGGAGGTGCATTCCTAGATCAAGAAGAGGAAGACGCTTGGAAGACAATTGAGAAGATGGCCGAAAATAGTTTCCAATGGCCAAGATAACGGAAAGATTATAGACCGGTGAAGTCGGTAAATGATGCTTATGAGAAGGAGGATTTCAAGGAACAAATAGCTGTCATGCAAAGAAAGCTTGACAAGTTATCTACTTCGGGGAGTGGAAAAGAGGATATGATGATACTTAAGCATGAGAATGCTTATCCGGAGAATGTGAATTTCGTCAATCAAAGAATGGGGTACAACAATCGACCTCAATACAATCCTCAAGGAAATATGTACTATCATCCATCCAACTGGTTCTACCCCAATTTCTCTTATGCAAATCCGCACAATGCTCTGAATCCTCAAATGCAATTGGAAGGAGGAGGGAGTAGTAGCCAAGGAGGATATGCTGGGGGAAGTAGTAGATATGTGAACCAAGAGATGAGGAGAAATCAAAGTGAAGAGATTGATAAGCGCTTTGAGAAGTATGACGGGATGTTCGCGGAGATCCAGCTGCAAATTTCCTCAATCGCTAAACAATTGAGTGGCAAACATCAAGCTGGGAAATTTCCAAGCGACACGGAAATTGTACAAAAGAAAAGTTGCAATATGATTGATGGTGAAGATATGATGAATGAGAAATTGGAGGACATGACTCCAAAAGTGGAAAGTGTGGAGATCAAAGAAGAAGGGAGTATAGTGAAGGAAGATGGAAAGGAGTTGGAAGTAGAGAATGTGGAGGACAAGAAAGAAGAACAAGGTGAAAATGTGCATTTCTTTGATTATGTGAAGAAAGGAGATATAGAGATGCCACTTCCGGAAGAGATTGAACGTGTACCCATGCTGGATGAACTCGTTGGAGTTGAGGTAATCTCGGATGGTGAACCAAATGAACCGGGAAGTAATGAATATGAAGAGAAGAGCATAGCTAGCAAGAAGGAGGATCCGGGCGGTTTTGTCATTAGTTGCAAAATTGGAGATGTAATAGTTGAGAAAGCCTTGTGTGACTCCGGTGCTAGTGTGAATATAATGTCATGGGACTTGTACAAAGAGTTGGAGGTTGGACATCTTAAACCTACTAATCAAGTCTTACAATTGGCAAATCATGCTCCTTTTTGTCCTCGTGGAGTAGTTGAAGATGTGCATGTGGAGGTCTTGACATTCACATTTCCCGGAGATTTTCTCGTGGTAGACATGAAGAACAAAGGTGGTATTCAATTGATTTTTGGAAGGCCTTTCTTGCATACAGCCGATGCACTCTTCGACATGAAACATGGGGAGCTCACTTTCCGTTGTGGTGGAACAGAAGTTGTCTTTTCCTTACCTCCAAAGAGTTTGCATGAGTTTGAAGAAGAGAGAGTTGATAGGAAAAAGAGATTGAAGGACGTGCTCGACCCAGGATTAAACCTCATGGGGGACGACAACAAAGAAGAGGATGATCTGGGAGATTTAGATGAATACGATCAAAGTCGGACAAAGAAGGCTCGAGTGGATATGGATCCGCCTCGAAGTGCAAGAAGGAAGTTGTTTTTCCCGGAAGATCACGTGGTGATAAGTCGAGGTATGAGTTCGGGATCAGCCCCGTTTGATCATGATTGATTGGGAGGTATGGTCGTCGAGCTTTCGACGTTAAACAAGCGCTTATTGGGAGGCAACCCAATGTTTAAATTTTGCTATTTTCACATTTTTGAATAATGGTGTGTTATTGATTTTGGTTGAATAATGTTGTTTAGTGTTCTTGATGAAAGATTCTTAATTGCTTGTGGATTTACAAGTTTGATTGGCTTTGTGATTGAAGAATAGAAAGGATGGAAGGCAACATGATCGGGAAAATGTCCGAAAAAGGGCGAAAAGTGGCGGAAGCAGGGGCAGCTCGGCCAAGCGGTGCAGGCTCGGCCGAGCTGGGTCGAAGGCCGTGGACAGAGGCCTCGTTCGGTCGAGCGAGGCAGGCTCGAACGAGCCCATACGCGCCAGTAGCCCCTCGCGCGGACAGACCCGTTGCTCGGCCGAGCCATCTGGCGCTCGGCCGAGCCGCGCACAATTTTAAAGGGTCGATCGAGCAATTGCTCGACCCATTTACCTCTCGGTCAAAATTTCTCTTCCAAAAATTTTTCCCATACTTTGGTGCATTGAATTGTTCTTATCTCACACTTCAATTTCTCTTATGGCAAGCAAACGTGCAAGAGGTGAGTCTTCTTCTTCGGATGGGCGCCCGAAGAAATTTGACAATGAGGAATTTGCTAAGTACAAGAATTTGGCGAACCGACAAGTTGTGGGCACTAAATATTTGTGTCGCGAAACGTTGAAAGCTTTGAAGTTGAAGGATGATGTTTGGAGTCTCCTCATAGGCATAGGTTGGAAGAAGATGCTCAATGCCAAGTGGCCCGGATACATGGAGTTGTCACGGGAATTCCTTGCCTCGGTTACTGTCATGAAAGGGGCGGGCGGAATACCGTTGTCCATGAAGTTTAAACTCCAAGGTACGGAATATTTCTATCAACAGGCCAAGATTGATGAAATTTTCGGTTGTGATCCTGATTCGGTATTTCTGCATGAGAATGTTAACTTGGGGGAATTTTGGGAGGAGATTACTGGTATTTCACTTGATAGGAAATTCAATATTAAGGAGTGTAGAGCTACGACAATTAGGAATCCAGTTATTCGTTATATTCATAAGTTTGTTGGTGGTTCTGTGTGCGGGAGGTATGAGTCGAGTAATGTGATTACTTGTGAACTTCATATGTTGTATGCTCTGATGAATGGTATTAAATTTTCTATGGGGGCGATGTTGATGGATGCATGGAGTCGGGCTGCTAATACCAACACCCGGACTTTTAGTTGTGGAATGTTAACCCCTATCTTTGAGGATATTGGTGTAGACCTGTCAGGTGCTTCTGCTCCAGCTTTATTCTTGGATTCCAATTCCTTGTTAGGCGGACGATTTGTGGTTCCCGGGCATAGGGGTACGTTCTATTATAAATTTGGGAATTTGGCCATGAAGATGCCCCGACTGGAGTGGACAACAGTGTCGGATCTGTCTGATAGATCCAATTGGTTGTTGGATACCGAGGAGCACAAGGATGTGGTCGGAGTATTATCTCCTGATGGATATTTCACGAGCCTTCGGCATCTTTCTGAGGCAGAGCATCAACAGTTGCGGGATGCCGGTCCAAGCACTCGAGCTCCTCCGCAGCCTCAGCAGACTCCGATGGCAGATTGGCAGCAGCAGATGTTTTCGATGTTGCAGCAGACTAATTCCTCTATAGATTCTTTGTCCTCATCTTTGCAGGGTCTTGATACTTCTATGACTTCTCGCTTTGACGGCCTTGATCGGAGAGTGGATTCTATTCAGGCGGATGTCCGTGAGCTTCAGCACCGAGTTCCCATTCCATACCAATCTCGCCGGGAACGCCAGCAGCAGCAGGATAGGGGTGAGCAGTGACGCACCGGCTACCTTTTTGACAAACTTAGTCTAACTTGACTAAGTTTGGGGGGAAGTGCCGGTAGTCGGTGCTCTGGTTCATTCTCTCCTCTATCTCTTTATCTTTACCATGCTTTCTAGTGTTAGTTTAGTTTAGTATTGAACAATGAATTTGGATATTCGATTGGGTTGTTGTTGGTACTAAAATATCAGAGTCGTCGTGATGAAAACTTAACACGAAATGCAGCGGAATAAATGTTCGTCACTTACACTATTACTTTTATCGATGTATTCAAAATGTTAGCTAGCTCAAGTTATCACTCAGGTGTGTTTTCAGATATACGCTAGCAACTATGTTGCTAGGTTTCAAATCAGCTTGATAGAGTAAAGTGATAAAACAGTAAATGAACACAAGATTTTATAGTGGTTCGATCCAAATAGATCTACGTCCACTCCTTAGCCAGAATGCTAAGTATTTCACTAGAAAAGTATACAGATTACAAGGATTCGCCTTTTCAGTTAAGTAGGCAGTGAGCTTTCGGCCTGGCTACTTGACAGCTATCCTCCGTTAATCTGAACTCCTCTGATAAGGTTTGGCTGGGTCAAGGGCGCACCTTCGAAACTCCTGCCTTGCCTAAAATGGAAGTTTTATAGTCACTTCCTGACTTTCCTTGAATGTGGCTAAGAGCCCGTCCTAGTCTTGACCTTTTCAGGTGTTCGACTGTTAGATTCTTTCTCGAACTACTTCTGGAAAGTCTCGGCCTTTGCGTGTACTTTTGTCAGAATCGCAGTCCAGCTTCAAATTTTGATTCTTTTGCTTTGCTAAGCTAGAATCTGCTAAAGTATTTTTCTTTTGATCCTTTGACTTACGTTGCTTGTGATTTCTTATTCATTGCTGAAGGATCCCGAATGCTAACACCTTAGCATTCTGTTGATATCTATTGTCTAGCGAGCGTTCAGCCGTTTGCTAGTGATCCTTCGTTAGCTTGCTTCTCTAGCAGCTTGTAAGTGGAAGACGAACGCTGATACCGTCTGCTTCATATCTGCTAGGAATTCTTCTTAGCACACTAGTCTATTACAACTCAATGTAAAACTTATACAGGACTTTATAAAGTGTGCTAGACTCTCTAAAGTTCGGCAAATGATCGACCAACTAAATAAGGTTTGATCCAACAAAACCTTTTACAAATAAGTCCTAAGGGAGATTTTAGGAATAATTTCCCAACAATTTCCCCATTTTTGGTGCGATCAAAGCTTACTATCATTTGCTGACCATAAGTGGAAGAATGTCTGTGTTTTACAAGGCTATGTTATTCTATCAATCTAACACAGAGTTTTTCCAACTAGGTTCGAGCAAAAAAAATGATTGTGGCCAAATTCCCCCTCAACAGGTGCTGGGGAATATTGAATATTTCTCAATTAAATATAAGTGAATGTTTGCACAAAAGTAATATGCTAGAAATTCTAGCACCCATCAAATCAGCAAGCATTCATCAATCAAAATATAATCTCCATATCCACATGCAAAAAAAATAATTGTTGAGTACACCAGAAGTGTAAGTCAACTAGAGCACACCAGTAAAAATCAGAGGTGGACAAAGAGAGTTTGTCTAAGTCTGATCCAATTTTATATATGATATTGCAAGTGTAAGTACAAATTGGATTCAGAAAGTAAAAGATAATGAAAAGATTGGACCTTGACGTTCATGAGCCGGGTGCTGGCTTGTCCTTCTCGCTGTCCGCTGAATTCGATGAGTTGCTTTTTTGGATATCAGCAAACCTCTCCATGGTAAACTTCATGAAGTTCTCAAGAAGATTTGTTCCTGTTTCTCTTTCAGCAGCCTCACGCTCCAGTTGTTTAGCCAGCTTCTCCTGCTCCATTGCAATCTTTTGCAGTTGAAGTTCATGCTCCTTTCTTTGCAATTCTAATCTAGCTTCTTATTCTTTTCTTCTTGACTCCTCCTTCGCCTCTTCTTCTTTTCTCCTTAACTCCTCTTTCTTTGCAGCTAACTCCTCATTTTCTTTTCTTGTTCTCTCTTGGTCAGCCTTTCTTCTTTCTTCCCCCTCTTTGATTGCAGCCAAAAAGTTGATACCATAAGCCACCACAGTTTCGGTTAGGGTCGTCTTGGTTTCGGCTAAATCTTTTTGAACGACCTCCAGTCCTGCCTTATTCTCAGAAATAGCCAACTTGTTCTCAGCAGACTCTGACCGAACATAGGATACATCGCTTCGAACTTCATCAATTTCTCTTCTCAGGTGGGTGGTTGCCTCTGCTACTCTTCCATCAATGGCTACTTGCAAATAAGAGTTGAAGGCTTCAGCTATTTCTGCATTCAATGGAAAGGGAATCTGTAGTGAGGTTATTGGAGTGGCATTGAAGGAAGTAGTCGTAATGAGTTCTTGACTTGTTGGAAGAGATGGTTGTTGTACTCGACTAGTACTCGCATCAACATATGCTCGATAACAGACTTCCTCATGCATTATCCGATTAGCAGCATCCAGAATTTGTGCGGTCTCTTGGACAATCCGAGCCTCTGCTTCCTGAGCTTCCTTAACTATTTCCTGAATATCAATGTTCAGGAATTTGGCCAACTGCATATCTCGGTAGTCAAATTCCAGAGCAGCACGCTCAGTGGCCTGTGCCGCTATTCGAGCTTTGAGTCTCTCTGCCTGTTGAATTTTATACTCCATCTGTCGTTTCCTGTAAGCAACAGCAGCTCTTGCTTGACGCTTGGACAGTTCAACCCTGGCATCAGAGTATCCATCGGGTGCGAAGGTGGATTTGGGTAACCCTGCAGTCTTTGAGAGAAAATGGTGTTCTCAGATGGCTTGAAGTCTGCACATCACTTGCTTATCTGAGAACTGTTTCATCCCCGGAACTTGATCAATCCAATCGAAACACCAACGTTCCTCACGTCTCTAGAAGTTTAAGCCCTTAGCTGCAAAAACCAGTGCTTTTTCTTCAAAACAGAGTTGATGCATAATGTAATCACACTTCTTCCATCATCGAAACTCTTCTGCTAACAATCGTCCTTCCGGCGTTGATTCATCCAATTCGGTATGGAATAAGTCAGCAATGGCTCTTTCCGTTTCGGATTGAACAAACAACTCTATCTCTTCAGCCATAGGTGTGAGATCAGAGTTGGGCAATTCTTCAGGATAGACCGTTGCACACCATTGACCGATTCTCCGTAGATGATAGCGAGGTCCAGGCAAGCCATTGAGAGGCACTCGGAGAGGAGTATCTGATCCAGATGTTACCTTTCTCAGGTATTTGGCATTGAAAATCTCCTCAGATTCTCCATTAGAATCAGATTCAGAAATGCAAGATGATTCAAGATCAGTGAATAAAGAATCATTCTCTTCGACAGGCGAATGTGAATCATGGAGAAGTGAATCGACCTGTTCTTCAATATCTCTAGCTCTACTCGATTCTGCATCAGTGAAGGCTCCAGACCTCAGTAATTTTGAGAGTGCTTTATCTGATAATTCCTCTTCTTCAATGATTATCTGCTGATCAGATGAGGGATTGAGAATTGGTTCCTCTTCTGAAGCAGCTTTCCCTTTTCCTTTCTTTCTGGCCTCGTCTGCTAGGCGTTGCAGTTCATCAGCAGGATCTTCATCATCATTTATCATGGTGATATCGGCTGGAATGTCTGTCGTGCCCTCGTCCACTGCTGTAATTGGATTTCCTTCAGCAACAATATCCACTGTTGTGGATTGGTCCACTTGACCTGCTAATCCTTCATCCACTATATTAGACTCTTCGGCTCTGCTAGCATCGACTCCTCTGCTAGCACTGCATTCCTTGTTAGCTTCTTCGTCTGATATAGTATCTTGTGAAGATATAGCATCTTCTCCAGTGCTTTTCCTTTTCTTTGCAGTGTGTTCTTCTAGTTTCGCCTGTTTAGCAGCTCTCTTCTGAGCCATAAACTCTTCAGCAACAGACTTGACTCGCTCGAAGTTCCTGTCTCTTCCTTCGAATGTTAGGTCTCTAATGAATTTTTGATAATCTCTCTTTTCCATTTCCTTGAGGATGGCTTCGCGCTGTCTCTTCGTTTTCCTTGTTTCCTTAGTGCGCTCTTCCATATTTCTGAGAGATTTAGGAATGTAGTCTGGATCAGCTTTAGCGGTTCCCTCAGTGTCAATTTCAGTAGAGTCCTGCTCTGCTGTTACATCAACAGCAATTCGATCAACATCTTCAGCAGATTTCTTCTCTACTTCTGATTTTTCCAATTCTTCCTTGTCGGTAAGTAATACCAACTTTCTCCTGGTCTTCTTCTTTGCTTTAGGTACAGGAGAAGTATCTGTAGTTCTCTTCTTTGTTTGGAATGGTAAAGCCATATCTCCGAGAATAATCGGATGTTGTTCTGCTTCCCTTGAAGTCATAATTTCATTGATCTGATTAGCCGGTAAATTCCCTAACTTCTTGATTTCTTCGAGATTTGTGAAGCAATGCTCTGTTTCAGCATTTGTTCGCAACAATGCTATTTCCTCTTCTGTCATAGGGATGGAGGGTTGTAGTATTTGCACCGCCAAATTTGCTTCATCAGATTCTTCAGGGGAGGTAGGTTTATCCTTGTCTACATTGGACTTCCCTTTCAACTTTCGAGGATTCCTGGCATTGACCGGCTTAGGCTTGTGCCTTGTTACAGGAATGTAGTCTGTGGAAAGGGGTGCAACTCCACGATCTACTCCTGTGTTGGTGAACAAAATTTCCAAGAATTTACTAATCTTCAACCCAAAGTTTACATTCGAGGAGAATGTTCCATCTATCTCCATGTGTGCATTCTTCTTGGCATGCTCTGCCCACCGTTCAAATATGAACTCAGCCCAATTACCCTTAACATTATCGTTTAACGCCATCATCACGGCATACTTCTTAGCAGAGAGCTCCGAGTAAGAACCAGCATCGCACTGGAGGATATTTATTACTATTTCTGCAAGTAGTTTGTATTCCTCTGTCAATGTGTTGATTGATGTGTTAACCTTAAACGTACTTGGTTGCCCTTTCTCTCCTGACTTTTTCCAGCGGTTCCACCTCCTTTCCATTTCAGCTACATCATTCACTTTATATTGAGAGATTTTGGTTCCAAAATTTCGAAGTCCAAAAATTCGAGACAGCAACTCAGCATTAACCTCTACAATATTCCCATACACACATGTCCTAAACGACTTCTGATCATCACTCATAACTGCTCTAGCATAGAATTCAGCAACCATAGGCGGATGAAATTGATCAGGTTCAGCAGTGAGATACTTTACCAGTAACTCGGAATCAAGGAGATTTAGGATCCATTTGGGAAAGTGTTTGCTGGCGAGAGGCATGTACAGAATCCTGTCTTTCATGATCTGGGCCACTCGTCTCCGTTCAGCCGAATGAGTGGACAGTTTCTTCTGTCTGGCCATAGTCACTAATGTGCAGTAAGGAATGGACTCATCAATGTCTTCCTTCTTCTCAATCCCAGTGAAACCGGGTGCATGTCGTACATGCAGGGGTGAGCAAGCGGTGGAGGGATAGATAAATGAGGGTTGTTGAAATTGAATTGCTTCGGAGTTTCCAGTTGGTAAAGATTCTGTATTTGGTGAACGGTTTGACTCTGGACTTGAGGAGGTTGGAGAATTTTGGTTAGAAGCCATGGTTGGGTATTTTAGGAAGTTTGTGGAGGTTTGAGAGGATTTTGCAGAGATGAGAGGTGAAGGGTTTCGAAAAGTGGTAGAGGTTTGAAATCTAACTAATGTGTAGAAAATTTCGGAGTACGAGAAGAGATTGACGATGAGGATTGTATGCACTTTAATTTCAATCAACGGTTGGGGTTGAGAGTTAGATCGTGGGAATATGCACGTCTTCAAGAACTTGAGTGCTGGTGACGTGGCTCAGCCCTATTCGTTGCCGCCGTCTGCGTATATTAAATGTGCCTCATCATGAAAGGTACTCTTCCGTGCCTGATTTGAAATCTTCAGCAGCCAAAATTAGTAGAGATGATCAGAAACTACCACGTATTCCAACGTAGCATCATGGGGCGTATATAAAATTCAATTTCTTGCATAGCTTTTCATGTATAATCAAAATTTCTTCCGATTTGACCTTCACTTAAGGCGATGACTGTTCTCCTCAATGCAACCGTTCGTATTCCGAGATCAGCAGTAATCCCTATAAATATAAGGGGCAAACGATTCAATGATACAATCTTCTTGTGTACAATCTTCTCGCGATCATTGCATTTCTTCTCATCCTTTCTAAAAGAAATCCTTCCTTCAGAAGAAAATGGAATTACCCAGTACACTCTTCGTTCCTCAACACAGGATCCTCTGTGATTCCGGTTTATATGAAGAATATGAGACAGAGTACCACGTGGCGGAGGGGGTTATGTCAAGGCTTCATGCGAGTGATGTGGGCAGATTCGTATCCCTGACTCCTCATACATTCCACAGAGGACTACTTCAGCAGTTCATCCGATCATGCAAACCCATTGGAGACTCCATTGTTAGTGTCTTCAGGGATCAATTGGAGATGTGGACGGTGGAAACTTTTGCTTCAGAATTCGGTCTTCCGAGAGGGCCAATTTCCGTCCAGGACTATCGCAACGATGAAATAGCTCCGGAGTGGTCTTCATGGATGAAATAGAGGCGTTCATCCGAGCTTGAGTTCTCGCCGACTCCATCAGCATATGGATTGCAGACACGATACCAGGTTCTCTTCGAAATAGTCTGTGGTATGGTGGTGGGAGAGAATCCTGAGGACATGATATTCTCTCGTGATGTATGGAAAGCCATGATGGCTATTGACGATAGAGCGAATATTGACTGGGCTAATTTCATCTATCAGAGAGTGCGGCGAAGTGTTCAGCAGTTCCCGCATCTTCATCTCCCCTACGGAATGCCATTGAGTTGGTTGTTTGAGCAGCGATATCAGGATCTTACTTTAGGTCCCTCGAACCTTCGAGGAGTAGATTTTTATCCATTTGTGCCTTTGTCACCCTTCTGATTTGGTTGTACCCTCTGTTTATGTAAATATTTTTGTTGATCTATATAAGATGATGTCTATGTTTCATTTGAAACAATCTCATATATACTCACTCAATATCAAATATCTGCTTGATAATAACCTTGTGATAAGCAAATCTCATGATGAAATCTGTATTAATTCTGCTGAGTATACTTCTGCTAAGGTCCTAGTAGATGGAAGTTTATTAGCAGAGTTATGTGTTCTGCTGAATTTGTAGCAGAGATCACATTTGAAAACATCTAGCAGAGTTTTCGTTCTTTAGCAGAAACTTCGTTCTCTAGCAGAGATTGCATTTCTAGCAGAGATCTCATCTCTAGCAAAGTTCTCATCTCTAGCAGAGTTCTCATCTCTGGCAGAGACCTCATCTATAGCAGAGTACTCATCTCGAGCAGAGACCTCATCTCTAGCAGAGTACTCATTCTCTAGCAGAGTTCTCATCTCTAGCAGAGTTCTCATCTCTGGCAGAGACCTCATCTATAGCAGAGTACTCATTCTCTAGCAGAGACCTCATCTCTAGCAGAGTACTCATTCTCTAGCAGAGTTCTCATCTCTAGCAGAGTTCTCATCTCTGGAAGATGGAACGATGACCTTCAATGCGTGCGTCTCTCCATGCATCGATTACATTTTTCAAGAAACACTTTGTTGGGAAATTTGGCTAAGTTTCCTTTCCCCAGTAGCTACTTGTTTAGACTCTAGTTTTGGTGTTTTGGTGGATCAAATCCTAAGTCCTACCAGCGTCAGTTTGTCTCTAGAATAGCTCTAGTCTCAAATGTAAAGTCCTGTTTAGGTCTTTTGAGTTGTAAGTCGCAGCTGATCAAGACTCATGCTGGCACTGTTCACCAGCATGAGAAGTGCTTACCACTGGCTACTGTTCACCAGTTGGGAAAGTCTCATCAGCAGGCGGCTGACAGTGACTCGTGCTGACACTGTTCACCAGCATGAGAAGAGCTAATGACTGGTTACTGTTCACCAGTTGGGAAGGATTTCACCAGCAGGCGGCTGACAAATCCTACCAGCAGAATACGTGTTCTCACTGACACTATTCACCAGCGGTGAAGCCACCAGTCATGGGAGATTCCAAGAAAAGGTTAACATCAGACATATTGGTAGACTTAGATTGTGCCAGCGCAAAGTCACCAGCAGAGACTGCCAGCACAAGATCACCAGAATGATCTACCAGTCGGATGTTACCAGCAGAATTCCAGATTCTCTCTCCCAGAGTCTTAGAGACAAAAAGAAGATTCATCGAGGAATTAACTGACAGAGTATGACTTTAAGGGAGGATACCTTAAAGTCTATCAGTTCAAGACACCAGTTCCGATTCCTCGTACTGACGAATAGTGACGTTCTGACATAAAGAGATCAATGTCAGATAAAGTGGACAAAAGCATGGCGCTTTCCGGAAATTCCTACCTGCCGCCGTCTGAAGGACATGCGAGGACAGAGACCTTTTCCGGATGTGTCCAAACGGCTAGAAGATTTGAATGGGATCCCTCGGCTATAAATACCTGGGATCCATCAACATTCAATACTCTTCTCTCTCGCTCAACTACCGAAAGTCAGAAACTTTATTGCAAGCAAGCAGAACACTTTTGAGGCCTTTCTAAAGGCTATCCGTGTGTTGATTCATCAAACACGAGACTTCAAGATTCCAGCTTGTAAGTTATTGATCTCTTTGGTGTTCTTTCTCTTCTGAGGAAGTTCACAGCAGCTCTTGTGCCAGCCAGCACTTGAGTTATTACGGGCTTTTGTCGTATTGAGAAGATACGTTCTTGGGAGAACTAAACACCCAGTGAAGCTGTGGAGGTTGAAGTGACGTGCTCGCACTCCACCAGCTAATCAGAGTTGAAGAAGGGAACAAGACCGGGAGCGGTTGATCTAGTGAAGTGGTGGACAAGGGTCGCACCAGCTAGAGATAGATCGTAGGCAACTTGTACCTGATTACTCTATAGTGAATTTCCAGTGCTACGACTGGAGAGTGGACGTAGATCAGTTGATCGAACCACTATAAATCCTTTGTCTTTTATCAGCTTTCTGCATTTCATACTGATTTAAAACCCAGCACCCAAGTGCTGGTGTATATCTGAAAACTGATATAACTGTGCAAACAAGGCTAAAAATATTCTAAGTCTTGAGCTACCTGCTGACCAGCCAGTCGCCAGTCAGCTTAGTACGCAGAGTGCAAGTTGACTTACCAGCTGACAAGGTCCCAGTCAGCTGAGTAACCAGCAGAGTGCAAGAAACGATTAATCACATTTTCCGCTGCCAAGTTATACCCTGATAATTCGGGACCAACACACTTTGATCGATCTGACGTGGCGTCTGTCCTTTCATCGTATAACAGATGATCATTAACTCTTGTTGACTGAATCGAATCGATTCTCAAGAAAAGAGTTATGATTTTTCCTTTATAAATACCCTTCTTGTGAATATCTTTATCACCACAAGAACTCTTTTCTGAACTTTTCCCTTATTTGTTCAAAAATCTTCAAGAAAATGGATTCACCAGGTCAATCTCTGGAGTTGCGCCGAAACCAGATTCTTCATGTGTCTGGTTTATACTCCCTGTATGATAACAATCCTATAGTGGCAGAAACCGTTATGTCGAAGTTGAATTGAAGTGGATTGACCCAATTCGTCACTGCCACTCCAAGATGTTTCCAAGGTGATGTTCTTCGAGAATTTATCGAGGACTGCTCGATGGAAGGAGACTCCATCTATGGTTCTTTCCGTGGCAAATTGGTCTGCTGGTCACCGGACTTCTTTTCCCGACGATTCGGCCTTCCCAGAGGTTCCGGGTCAGTATTCGACTACCGCGTGACGGACATCGCCCCTGAATGGTCAGCGTGGCAGAAGTGGAGACGATCTCCTTCGTCTGAATTTTCCCTTTTTGTCTCAGCATACGATCTGCGCACTACTTATTGGGTGCTCTTCCATGTTGCTAACAACATGTTGATGGGAGAGGACCTTGATGACACTTTCTTCTCAAAAGAAACGTGGCAGATCATGATGTCCATTGACGATGAAGTTGGGGTTGATTGGGCGAAGTACATCTACGATAGCGTTCGAGACTGTGTCCAATATTACCCGGCAGTGCCTCTGCTGAATGGAATGCAGCTTAGCTGGCTGCTGGAGCAGAGCTTCCCTCGGATAGCAGAAGGACGTTCGAACCTTGTAGATACGGACTTCTTCCCGTTTAAGCCGCCTTCCCCTTAGAATAGCAGTCATGTTGTTGTTTTCAATTTTCTCATCTTCCTTTGTAATGACGTTTGTCAATGAATGAAAGGATGTATGGATTCTGCACAACTATATATTGTTATCTGTCATTTGCTGAAAAATCAGCAACCAAGTTCTGCTTAGCATTCTTAGTATTAGCAGATAGCTATGATGAATATTCTTCAGCAGATGTATTCATCTTCCAGAATACTTAACGACGTCTTCATGAAATCCAAGAGATAATGATAAGAATAACATCTCATTTAGCAAACTGTCTTGTGATTGTGTTGGATTTCTGTAGCAATCCTCCTGTGTCTGATGTAAGCTACAATTTTCTACACAGGGTCATCAAGTGCTTTCATTTAAGACGATAGGTTTCTGTCTTAATCAATGGATTTGGGATATCCTTTGGTGTCTTCTTTGAGCATTCGTGGAAGAGAACGCCATAATACTCAGGTAGGTCGACTTGTCGTAAGTAGCTTTATCAAGACAGGTGGTGTTTCCCAACTCGTCGAGACTCCTCGACTTCCGCCCTCTGAGTTGAGTTGACAAGACACTTTTTGGGAGAATGTTCCCTCTGATGAGAGAACCACAATCTTGCTATATATATAACATCCCACTTGTTGTCTTGAACTCCATCTCTTCCACTCCAATTAGCATAGAATTTTCTTGTTTCAAAAAATGCATCACGTTACCATTGCTCCAAGCGATTTAAGCGTTACTTGCAATCAGATTCTTCATGAATCAGGGTTGTACTATGAGTATGGAAACAACTGTCGTGTTGCAAAATTTGTTATGGGGGCTCTTCATGAGAGTTGTCTGACCCAATTTCTGATGACTATTCCATCACGTTATAAGAAACGAGCTCTACAGAGCTTTATCTTCAAATGTCAAACCACTGATGACGCCATTTGGGGCTCCTTTGAGAACCAAGTGGTTCGTTGGACTCCGGCCCTCTTCTCTCAGAAGTTTGGCCTTCCACGGGGTCCCATTCGCGTTATGGATGTCTACCGCCATATGACTGCTCCAGAGTTCGGCTACTGGGATAAGTGGAGGCAGTCGGACATCTATGCCTTTTCACCAACTCCATCATGCTTGGAGTTGAAAGAGGAGTATAGAGTCCTCTTTGACATTGTTAGCAATGTCACTTTTGGAGTTCCTGCTGACAACTACGTGTTCAGCCCAAGGATCTGGAGGGCCATGATGGCCATTGATTCGGAGATGAAGGACGTTGACTGGGCAGGGTTCTTCTTTGAAGGGGTGAAGGAGTGCATCGATCTCTTTCCTCAGGTTCCGCTGCCAACTGCCATGCAGCTGAGTTGGTTACTGGAGCAGAGATTCCCTCATCTTGTCTCCGAAGGCATCCCTTTGATGGGATTTGACTTTTATCCCTTGAGGGCTCACTTTCCTAACTCGGGTTGAAGAATGTGTCGAATTCTCCTCCCTTTGGCGTCCACAAAAATATTGTTAGATTTGTAGCACATGATGGTGTAGGGTTGGATATATCTGACATTTCTGTTCTGTAAAGTTGTGTAGCTTTTGAAGTCTGTCGTCCTTCTGTTGAATGAATATGCTAATTTAGATCCCTTCTTTTTGTGTATCTTCGTGTAGACTCTTTTCAACTGTTTTCATGACATTTTTCAACATTTCATAATGTAGTGATGTCAAGATATTTTCAGCAGGCCGAAGAAATAGCATTCAGAATGTAATAACCATCAAACAAATTTCAAGAATCTCCACATAGAAAGAATGAGAGCTAGGACTCATTCATCCACATCTTCATCTAATTCCATCAATCCCAGCTTTAAGCATAATTCTTTAAATCTGGTTTCTGGAAGAGGCTTTGTAAATATGTCTGCTATCTGATCTTCGGTGCCTAAATGGCGAACATCGATATCATTCTTTTCCTGATGATCTCGTATGAAGTGATGACGAATATCTATATGCTTGGTTCGAGAGTGATGGACAGGATTCTTTGTGATGCACATGGCACTGTTGTTGTCGCAGTAGATAGGCACACATACTCTGCTTCAGTGGTGGAGATAGCAACAGAGTGCTGCTTTTTCTGAACCAACTAATAAGCTTGTGTCCTAGATATTGACACGTGCCACTCGTGCTTTTCCTGTCGATCTTACATCCTCCAAAATCAGAATCTGAATATCCACTCAGAGCGAGACTATCTTCTCTGGGATACCAAATTCCTAGTCCTTCTGTACACTTCAAATAGCGAACAATTCTCTTAGCAGTATCAAAGTGGGCCTTCTTAGGCTTGGCTTGATATCTAGCACATAATCCCACGGCATACGAGATATCTGGTCTGCTAGCGGTAAGATATAGTAGTGAACCTATGATCCCTCTGTAAAGAGTAGGGTTCACATCATCTCCTTCTTTCTCAAGAGCAGCAATGCATGTTGTGCTGATAGGTATGCGCAAACTCTTGGTCTTCTCCGGACAATATTTAGCAATTAAGTCACGAGCATACTTCTTCTGATGGATGAATATTCCCTCTTTGGATTGTTGAACTTGCAGTCCAAGAAAATAAGACATCTTCCCCATCATGCTCATTTGAAAATGGCTAGTCATGAGATCAGAGAACCTATCACATAGATCTTGATTCTTTGATCCAAAGATTATGTCATCAACATATATTTGAACTAGCAGGATGCTATCTCCATCTTTAATGCGAAAGAGAGTTTGATCTATCCTCCCTTTCTGAAATCCATTATTCAACAGAAACTTAGACAAAGTTCCATACCAGGCTCGTGGTGATTGCTTCAGACCATATAGTGCCTTCTTGAGCCTGTAGACTTGATTGCCTTGCTCAAATCCCGGAGGTTGCTCGACATAGACTTCCTCCTTGAGCTCTCCATTTAGGAAGGCGCTCTTCACGTCCATCTGCATCACATCAAACTCATGGTACGCAGCATATGCCAGGAATAGACGGATTGCCTCTAGTCTTGCTACTGGGGCGAAGGTTTCATCATAATCTATGCCTTCACATTGTCTATATCCTTTGGCCACAAGATGTGCCTTGTTCCGAACCACAAAGCCTGATTCATCCTTCTTGTTCTTGAATACCCACTTTGTGCCAATAACACTCTGGTGTTCCGGTCTATCTACTAGCTCCCACACATTGTTACGTGTGAATTCTGCAAGTTCCTGTTGCATTGCGTTCACCCAATCTGGGTCTAGCAGAGCCTCTTCGACTTTCTTGGGTTCTTCACTAGAGATGTAGCATGCTAGCATAGCATTGCCGTTTCCTTGTCTGGTTAAGATAGGATCATTTACATTTCCAAGAACACCGTCTAAAGGATGCGCACGTAGCCATGTAGGTCTGATACGTGCTTCACTTTCAGCAACCGGTGCTCCTCCTTGGTGGATTTCATCAGGAACATTTTCTTCCTCATTGTCTTCATTCTCCCGGTGTTCAACAACAGGAACATTGTTAGTTTCATCTTATGTGTTTGCTACAGGGACATACCACCTAATATAGACTCATGCACATAATATATATATAAACTCAATAAAACTACATAAAATAGTAGAAAATAATATAGATAAGTGAGTAAAATAATGAGCTTATCAAACCCCCCCAAACTTGAACGTTTGATTGTCCTCAATCAATAGGTAAGAAAGAAATCAAAAGATCATGCGATTAAAGTGCAATGCCTCACAAGATTCATCACAGTCAAGAATCAAAAATCCACTACACACAAGCAATTTGAAAGAGACAGAAAATTCATCAACAGCGAAAGAACTCACAGAAAGTGTATCGCTCAACTCTCAAGTGTTTAAAGTATAGATGAAAGCACTCAATAACATGTATGAAGAAATTTCTACCATAGGCTTGCAAATTTTCTAATATCTCCACTGCTAGAATGTGTACACGAGTCTAGAATCAA
>JAPKLW010000168.1:0-33770 GCA_026898455.1 Plectranthus barbatus
TGTTTTTTTTGCTTTATAAATCATGCTTAATCGAATTAAGCATGATTTATAAAGCAATTAAGAACAAACATAAATTATGCTTAATTTTTCAATCTTTGAAGCTTTAATCTCAACCATTGATACTATCAATCCAATGGCTGAGATTAATTTCTATTTAACAAAAATATTAATTTGAGCACTTGATCATATATATATATATATATATACATAGTGAAGGGATCAAATAAGATTAAATGCCCCTGAGGAAAAAGAATGAATTTTATTCATTGGATCTAAATAAATCAATGGTTGATATGCAATCAAGCAACAACTAAAAACCAATGAACCAATAAAATAATCAAACAACAACTAAAGCGCAATTAAGTAACATTGTAATCAAGCAACGAGCAAAACATAATCAAGCAATATTGTAAACATAATCAAGCGACGTTCTTATTTTCTCACAGGAGATTTTTTATCACGAGATCCAACCCATATATATATATATATATATATATATATATAGAGTAGTGATCATATGAGAATAATTTTTAGTATAAGAAATAAGAATAAATCTTAGCCTTTGATTTTGCGATTTCAACGCTCATGATCTATTTTACTCCGTGTGCAGTTTTCCTCGATTATCCTGCACTTTTGCAAAATTAAGGTTATTTTTGTAATTTTAACTTTTTTTTAAATCTGAAATAGTATCTCATTAGATTTTTTATTCCTTTCTTCGCGCTATTTGATTTCTTCTTCCTTCTTTGTTCGAATTGATTTATATTTCTTTTGTCGATCAGATTTTTTTTCTTTGTTTCTGGATTTCGCATTCGTGTTTGGTCTCGACGTTGTTAATTATGCATGAATATAGTTTTAAAAATTTTGTTTTATTCAGATCGACGTTCATTTTTTCTATTATATTGTGCATCTTTAGTGTTAACTTTGTGCATTTTTGTATCTTACATGTTCATTTATTCCTTCTTTGTTCGAATTGATTTATATTTCTTTTGTCGATCAGATTTTTTTCCTTTGTTTCTGGATTTCGCATTCGTGTTCGGTCTCGACGTTGTTAATGCCGCATTGAAGACTAAAACTGCACGATATTGGGGCAAAAATGCCGCATTTTTCAATATGCTGAGAATGAATCTTGTTCGTCGATTTGATGAGATGGACGCGCGAGATTTATTCTTATTTCTCATAGTAACTCATATTCTCACCTGATCACTACCCTATATATATATATATATATATATATATATATATATATATATATATATATATATAGAGGTTAGATCATATGAGAATAGATGTTAATGTAAGAAATGAGAATAAATCTCAGCCTTTGATTTCACAAGATCTGCGGTCATGCTTTAATAATTTTCGTCTTCATTTTATCCTCCGCGAACTTCATTATTACATATTTGAGGGTATCATTGTCATTTAGCCTGATGGTATCTTCCTCAAATAATTTCCATTTTCATTTTATCCTCCGCGAACTTCATTATTACATATTTGGATTTCTAATTCCTTTTCAATTTCGATTTTTCATCAAATTTCAATTGCCTTGTTGAGTCATCCAATACTCTAAAATTAAATTAAATTTTATTATTATTTAATTGAATTTTCTAATTTAATGAAGTTTTAAATAGATAAAATAAATTTAACATATTTTTCTGAAAATATGATTTTATTTTTATTTAATTTAATTTTTCCCATTTGATGAAATATAGAGAAGATAAAATGAAGAGAACTGTTTCTAAAAATTTGATTTTTTTTTCTTTTAATGATGTATATAGGAGATAAAATGACGAGAACTGAAATAATTTTTCCGAAAAATTGATTTTATTTTTATTTAATTTAATTTTTTCCATTTAATGAAGTATAGAGGAGATAAAATGAAGAGAACTGTTTCTAAAATTTTGATTTTTTTTTCGTTTAATGATGTATATAAAAGATAAAATGAAGAGAATTGAAATCATTTTTTTCGAAATATTAATTTTATTTTTATTTAATTTATTTTATAATGAGCAATAATTGAGATAAAATGAAGAATGATTAAGATATAATGAAGAACTGCTAAGATAAAATGCATGTCACATATAACATCAAAATTCACATCGAATTTATTTTATAATGAATCACATTTGAGATAAAATGAAGAATAACTAAGATATAATGAAGAACTGCTATGATAAAATGCATGTCACGTGTAACATCAAAATTCGAATCAAATTTATTTTATAATGATTCGCAATTGAGATAAAATGAAGTATAACTAAGATAAAATGAAGTATATAATACATAAAATGAACAAAACACAACTTTTGCGCCCTGTACGTTCGTAATGACTATGTTGCCCTTCAATGAAGTAAAATGAGGATATTATGCCGCATTTTTTGTTAAAGCTCTTATATAATCTGGATCGTTTATGTTGTCAAATCTATGGACGAGATAAGGGCTATTCTCACCAGATCAGCCCCCTATATATATATATATGTATATATATATAATCACGCCCCGATTTATAAACAAGACATAAATCAAGGAATTGAGGCACATCGAGTGCGAGACGTACATTCGGGATATTTAATTTGAAGAAAAGACAAGCAATTCAAGATATGAATCAACACACACATATCCCAAGAGATGTAATTTAGCAAAAGGTGCCTCCTTGAGAAGGGATCTTGGCTTCTCAAGAATAAATATCAGAGTATTCAAGTTTAATAATTTGTCAAAAGGCTATCAAATGATAAAGAGTTTCAGTAGTGGAAAGTTATCAATGAAGTATGTGTATGAGGATACACACTTCAACATCTAACTATTACAAAAGAAGTCTTCAGCTTCACCTCGACTGCTGTCTCGTACCTTGCTCCAAAAGCTTCTTTTAACCTGTGCATTTTAAAAATAATGCAAGGGGCTAAGTACAAATTGTATTTAGTGAACACATGCCCGAAAACATACATATATAATTTTTTCATGCCTTTTTAATATAGTCGCACATGGGATTTTAAGTTTGAAATCCTCCCATGGCACCAAAACATTTTTATGAATGAGCATGCCCCTTTTTACTTAGTTAAACTATCTGCAAATGATTATGTGACTGGGAGGTGGCCACCTACCACAGTCACGATGCTAGTCCGAGTAGGGCATGACCCCCAACATGTCAGCATCATAGTGCACTAACCCATGACATGTCTTTCACTACCTGGGTACGATCAATAAGACTCGCATTACGCAGAGTCAACATCCACGTTGAATATGTTTGATGTTATTCTCTAAGTGGGGTTCCCCCACAGAGAGGACAAATAGCAAACACAAAACAGTAGGCAATGACAAAACAGTCTAAAACAAAACATTTCATTTCATGCTTGATATGCTTTGAAAAGAAAACATCATTTTATATTTTTATTTTGGCCCACTATATAGGGGTAAGAGAAAAGCCCACCTTGAGTAGGTGCGGTTATGCGGTTGGTCGATCTAGCAATTGGTCTTCTCCTTGCCCCTTCCTACAATATAAGGAATAAATAAATCCTTAGAGGATAATGGATCGAGATGTCTATAGATTAACACATTAAGGATTCTAGACTCTTAATCAATCATGGACTTTTGAAATCTCGAGCCATCGGATAAGGGAATGTGAAAGAATTATCTGATCAATTTGGTTTGACGAACATGGATGTCAAACATTATTCGTAAGGCTTGTGATTCAATATTGAGCATTAATTCAAGTAACATGGATCGTAGTTCAATTCGATTGAACAAAACAATGACTTCGTCAAGTGACTAAGCACTTCTTCAAGGGCTTAAGATTGAAAGAAGATTTATAATCTGAATTAACGTATTTTGTCTTGAGAGTGTGTGAACTCGTCAAGTGGTTTCAAGTCATGTCAAGAGATACAATAAAGACCCTGCATCGAAACATATAAAAACTCCCTCTGCATTGCAACCATCCGGACATCAAGACCCTGCATGGAAACATATAAAAACTCAACCGAGACCGTAGCCTGTTGCGTCATTGAGAACATCTGTTGCTGCCAATCGTCTTTGGGTGGTGGTGCCTGAGTACTAGTCCCTGCTCCCCCATCCTTTGGTTAACAAAGTTAACATTCTCCGGATAAGCATCCTCAAACTTAATCACCATCATATCCTCCTTCCTACTCCCCGAAGTAGATAACGCATCGAGCTTTCTTTGCATAGCAGCTATTTGCTCTTTGAAGTTCTCGCTTTACTTGGCATCATTTACCGACTTCACTGGTCTATAATCTTTCCGTTCCTTTGGCCATTGGAAACTATTTTCTGCCATTTTTTCAATTGTCCGCCAACCTTCTTCTTCCTCTTGATCGAGGAAAGCACCCCCGGAGGAGGCATCCATCATCACTTTCGTATCATAATTCAATCCCCCATAAAATTGACAGATTTGTTGACTACAGGAGAGACCATGCCTAAGACATTTCCGAAGAAGCTCACGAAACCGATCCCATGCTTCATAGAGCGGTTCATCATATCTTTGCCCAAAAGACGTTATATCGGCTCTCCTCTTCAACGTCAAACTAGGTAGAAAGAACTTGAACAAGAACTTCACTCGAAGTTCCTCCCATGTAGCAATGTTGGATTTATCTAACCCTTCAAACCAACTTTGAGATCCATCTCGCAAGGAAAATGAAAATAACCGCACTCTTATTTGATCTTGCGGCACTTGATTGATTTTGATCGTATCCGTGATCTCCAAGAACCTAGAGATGTGGATATTTGGATCCTCGGTCATATGCCCCCCGAATTGGTTATTTTGAATCATTTGCACCAACTGTGGCTTGATTTCAAACTGCGTGTCATTCACTCCTAACCGGAATCCTTCGGTTGTCGGTCCCTCTTGCGGTCTAAACAAATTTGGTAACGGTCTCCGTGGTCCGTTACTCTCATTCATCATTGCTTTCATAATTCAAGATGTCTCTCCAACTCTTCTATTCTAACCATATCCTCACCACGGTGATCCATCTCAAACTCAACTTCAATATTATCTCTTCTTTGATGAAACTTCCTTTCTTCAAGCTCCCTAGCTTTAGACCTAGTGATCATAAACAACCTACAACTTTTACAAGAACCAATTACCAAACCAACACGAACCAAACAAACAAAACAAGAACAATATTCAAACAAGAACTAAAACACAATATTCACACAAGCAATTAATCAAACACCTAGCATACAACTCCCCAAACTTTCAACTATATCTATAAGCCTACTCAAAAGATTCCCCGGCAACGGCGCCAACTTGATGCACGTGTAATTAAACACACAAACCAAGTTAAATTTTCAATCCAAGGTCCTTTCGATTCGCCCAATAGACTACCATTTTCTTGCTTAGAAGTTTATAGCTAGGCAAGGCTTTTGTAGTTGTTTGTCAATTATCTAGGCAAAATCATAGCAAAACTAAACATACATGAAATAAAGCACATTTTTAATCTTGTTAAAATCAATTCAATAATCAAATCAAACAATTCTCTCAACTTAGGTAGATAGAGTATCAAGTGCAACAATGAGACAAGTGTGAGTGTTGTAAGAATGTCTAAAGTGTTCAATTGAGATCAAATCGTGTTGTAAACCTATTTAATCCCTAGAAGATTGAGCAATCCACCCTCAATTAGTCAACCCCTTATCACGGTGAGCCAATCGTTGATGATGCTAGAACTATCAAACAATCACGTTATCGAATCCTAGACCACTCCTTCTAGAACGTAGATTATTGCCCTACGACCTATCTCCGCACAGGGATTGGATCTAGAATTGTATGAATCTACACTATTCACGATGATTCCACCCCCGTGTTGGCTGCAGTGTTCACATCAAATACCTCCTAGGTTGGCTATTACCAACACCTAGGTGATAAGGATCTAGTGCAACTCAAGCTCTAAAAGGAATGTAAATAATCAACATTCAATCTCAATATCACAAATCATCCATTCAAACAACACTCACATAAAACTTTATCTCCTCATACCTTCAATTTCGTTCAATACAATAGAAAGAGTAAGAGAATCCATTACAAATTGAAAGTAAAATGTAGATCTTCCTCAATTGTATTCCTTGTCCTCAATCTACCCCTTGGTCTTCCTTGATCTTCACCAAATGTGGAGGAATGTGGCCTAGATCTCCTTGAATGTGGATGAGAAGTGAATGGAAGATGGATTGGGAGAGAATTTCTCTAGTGTTTATTTGGAAAATGGGCAAAAGTTCTCTTCAAACTCGGAAATCCCCCTTTTATAGGCGAGCAAATAGGGCCTTGGCTCGCCCGAGCCTCAGACGGTTCGTCCGGGATGGCTCAATAATCGTCAAAACTGCCAGGAATCGCAATCTGGCTTGGCCGAGCCAGATTGGCTCGATCGAGCCTGCCCTCTATTGGCAGGGCTCGACCGACCCTGCATTGCTCGGCCGAGCGAGCCCTCTGTCCACATGGCTCGACCGAACTAGGCTCTGCTTGGCCGAGCACTGCCTCTGAACTCCTGAAAATTCCCTTTTTTGCTCCGCTCGGGCGAGCCTATCCTCCTTTGACTCCAAACTCGGATTTCCTCCAAAACTTAACCAAAAGTGTCGTTTTATGCTCAAAACTAAACCTACAACATTCCAAACACAAAAACACGAAAACACAACAAAAGAACAACGAAAACATATGATATGAGAGTAAAATGGCCACAAACATGCACATTCACATACCAAAATGAAGGTCATTTTACGCACATATCAACACTCCAAGTAGAAGGAACATCTACTTGAGGCCAGAGTCTAAAACAAATCATTTTCAAAAGACAGTGATAGCTCAATACACCACTACACATTCCTTTGCAGATTTCACCAATTATGCCAAAAGGAATGGAAGGGTAGTGAAACGTGATAATAAAAGGAATATCAAAATCATGAAAGTCTGGATTCCTAAAGGAATAATCCAGAAAAATAATCCTGCAGGATCCGTAATTGATTGGGTACCAAAAGTAAAACTTCTTTGTTTAGCAGGATCAGGGTACAAGAAGAAGAACCTCAAGAAAACTCAAAGAATGGATCCTAGATAGTGGATGCTCAGGTCACATGACGGGAGATGAAGAAATATTCATAGAACTTTACAAGTTCAGAGGAGCTTCAGTCTCATTTTGTGACAACTCCAAGGCTAGAGTAATTGGAAGAGGGATCATCGAGCAGAATGGAATGCGAATAATATATGTTGCCCTCGTCGATAGCCTCAAGCACAATCTATTGAGCATCAGTTAGCTAAGTGAAAGTGGATACATTGTTTCTTTCTTTGATACATGTAGTGAAGTTGCTGACAGAACCACTAGAGAAGTAAAGCTCAAAGGAATCAGAAAATGAGGACTCTACATTGCTGATTGGGAAAGTGGTCAACAAGCATCCTGCTTTATAGCATTCAACAAGGACGAGACAAATTGGTTTTGGCACAAATGGCTAACGCATCTAAACTTTAGAACTATCAATTATATTGCCAAGAATGACATTGTTGCAGGTCTACCTCAAGAAATCTTCAAGAAGGAGGGAATATGCAGAGCCCGTCAACAAGGAAACAAGTCAAAGCATCCTTCAAATCCAATCCAGAAAAGGCCACCTCAAACAGAATCCTTGAGCTGCTGCACATGGATTTATTTGGCCCTTTAACTCCTCCCACTGTAGGTAACAAACAATATACTTTAGTTGTTATCGATGATTATTCCAGGTACACATGGGTGAGGTTTCTCGAAAGCAAGGACGGGGTGAAGATTATCCTTCCGGACCTAATACTAAGAGTCCAAAATGACAAAGAGCTCACGGTGAAAAGGATAAGATCCAACAATGGTACAAAATTCTGTAACAAAGCTTTAATGGATTTCTACGCTGATGCTGGGATAGGACATGAGAGGTCCACCGCAAGAACACCCTAGCAGTATTGCTTGGCAAAAAGAAGAAACATGACTCTCAAAGAAGCTGTGCGAACAATGCTCGCGGATACAAATCTTAGTCAAAGGTATTGGGGAGAAGCTGCTATAAATGCGTGTTACACACAGAACATAAGTGGAATAAGTCTTCGCTTCAACAAGACTCCCAACGAAATATATCATGGTCGTAAGCCTTCCTTAGCTCATCTTCATATTTTTGGTTCACCATGTAATATCCATAATATTGAAAAGTCAAAGTTAAGTACTTTATCTCCTAAAACTGACGAAGGAGTGTTTCTAGGATATGGACATCCATATCACAAAGGATATAGAGTACTTAATAAGACAACCAAACTTGTGGAAATTACATGCAATGTTATTTTTTATGAAGCTACTTTAATGCACAGGACCATGAGAAGTCAAAAAGATGAGACTCATTAAACCAATGATGTCAATGGATCTTCGGGCTTGAATACTTCCGAAGTTGAAACAGTTGATCTGACTAGGTTAATGAGTGAATCATCATCTCTACTGGAGACCTTGACTGATCAACCGACAGTCAAGATGGCCGGGTGATGCAGTTGGTAATGCTGAGGCCACCATAAATTCTCTCAAAGAGCTTACATGTCAACAGGGAACTCCAGGAGATGAAGCCGTCAATCAGAATGAGGATACACCTAAAGGTTCCTAGAATAGAGACAAAATCATGAAAGACAACTCTGCTGAAGACAATCAGGAGCAGACTGTTGAAGATAGAAGTACTACACTAGTAACTCAGATTCCAACAGACGATATGTCAGAAGACCGTCACTCAGCAGAAGATACCTCAACAAGTGTAACGGACAACTTGGAAAACTTACAGCTTGTTGATGTACCAATCTCAAAAGAGCCCATCGGACTAACCAGCAGTCAAGATATCCCTGTAGAGGAGCTACAAAGACCTAAATGGCTGCTTTGAGATCATCCGACTGAAGCAATCTTAGGAGATATTGCAGATCCAATCCGGACAAGACACAGTGCCATGCTAGCCTGCTTTATATCTCAAGAGGAGCCTACTAAAGTAGCAGACACACTCAAATCAGCTGACTGGATCAACGCAATGCAAGAGGAACTACCAGAGTTCACAAGGAACCACGTATGGGATCTTATCGATCGGCCAACACATCAGTCAGTAATAGGAACACAAAGGGTATTCAAGAATGAGCGAGACAAAAATGGAATCGTTGTTCGCAACAAAGCCAAAATAGTGGCCAAAGGATATGCACAGTGCGAAGGAATAGATTTCGATGAAACCTTTGCTCCGTAGCCCGACTAGAAGCAATCAGGTTATTCCTAGCATATGCTGGTCATCATGGTTTTACTGTATTTCAGGACGTCAAGAGCGCATTCCTGAATGGTGAATTAAAAGAGGAAGTCTACGTGGAGCAACCTCCAGGATTCGAATGCGGAAACAAGGTGTACAAGCAACGAAAAACTCTCTATCGTCTGAAGCAAGCCCCAAGAGCTTGGTATGAAATGCTATCACAGTTTTTGTTAAAGAATGGATTCAGAAAAGGGAAGATCGACAGGACACTATTCTTGATCAAAGATGCCGAAGACATTCTACTAGTCCAAATCTATGTGGATGGCATCATATTTGGATCAAGAAATCTAAACCTCTGTGAGAAATTTGCGCGAGTTATGCAGACTAACTTTCAGATGAGTATGATGGGAAAAATGTCATATTTCCTAGGTCTGCAAGTTCAACAATCCTGTGATGGAATATTCATTCATCAGAAGAAGTAAACCAAGGATCTCATCAACAATTTCTATCCAGAGAAGACAAAGACGTTGCGAATTCCAATCAGCACTACCTGCCAAATTTCAATTGATGAAGAAGGCGAATCCGTAGATCCCATAGCATATAAAGGAATAATTGGCTCACTGCTATACTTGATAGCCAGCAGAACAGATATATCGTATGTTGTAGGAGTATGTGATAGATATCAAGCAAATCCAGAGAAATCGCACATGGAGTACGCACGAAGAATTGTCAGATAGCTGAAGGGAACAAAATCTTTAGGAATTTGGTATCCCAGAGCAGATGAACTTACACTCATAGGATAGTCAGATTCAAATTTCAGAGGCTGCAGAATTAACTAAAAAAGCACGAGCAGAACATGCCAATTCCTAGGTCATAAGCTGATAAGTTGGTTCAACAAAAAACAACACTCCGTATCAACATCCACAATGGAACCAGAATACGTAGCTGTCGCTAGCTGCACACAAGTATTGTGGATCAAGCATCAACTTCAAGATTATGAAGTCAGCACTAGTTGCATTCCCATTTATTGCAACAACAACATTGCGATGTGCATCACGAAGATTCCAGTACATCATTCCCGGACAAAGCACATCGATATCTTCATTAGAGATCACGCTGAGAATAAGGATATCTCAGTGGATTACATCAAAATAGAGGATCAGCTAGCAGACATATTCACCAAACCTCTAGTAGAGAACAGGTTTAAGGAGCTTTGTCTTAAGCTCGGTCTATTGGAGTTAGATGAGGTTATGGAAGAATGAGTCCCAACTCTCATTCTGTTCTTGGTTTTTGTCAAGAATCAGAATTCTATAGTCATTTGGATTTCTTGAAGATTATACGGTATAAGAGTGTGTCCAAGCTCACGCTCTTCAGAAAAAACATGCTGGAATTTTAACAGATTGCTGAGTCCCAGCTCTCAGCCGTCCAGATGATTAGATAAAGAGAATATTGATTTCATAAAAATAAGTCAGGAGATTGCTGAGTCCCAGCTCTCAGCAGAAGAAAAGAGATTGTTAAATTAATACATGTTGAATCAATCTGGGGAAGTTGATTAGATATGGGAATAAATATCGGGATATTCAACTGACGTATCAATAATGATGAAGCGACGATACATATTCGCTATCATTACCAAAGATCTCGTTCAAGGCTCAAGGCAATTTAGTTATGAAAATAGTCGCCACGTGGAAAGTCATTGTGAAACCGTCGGTTCCCTAGGTAGAAGAAGTGATTGAGGGATTACGTCTATTTAAGAGAGGTTGTCTTCCTTAGAAAATCATGTCCCAAAACCTCAAAACCCTAGATCAATCTTCTGCCTTTCACTCTCATTTTTTCTAAACCCTGCTCTAAGAGAACAGAAATGTCATTCTTCACAATCTCACCAAAATACCTCCAAAATGGGTTCGAGCAACGTGATTGGAAGTCTCCAAATTGAGAGGAAGAGCCATAATCTTCACAGAGATCACATCTAAGAAGATTCTCTCAATTCTCGGTTCACCATGGACGATGAGTTTTCTCATACTAGAATCGAACGAAGATAGGCGGTCCATTCTGTCAGGCCATGACAGTTTTCTCGTTGGAGAGATAAAAACATGCCAGGTGGGTCTGAGGATGGATAATCCTTAGTCACATGAACTAGGTAGCTATTTTGCACCGTACTAATGTAGTACACACAGATGAGCATACTCAACCTCTTTTTCTTCTCTTCTTCAAGGATTCCAAGACGAAACCAAGAAAAGGAAGAGGAGATAGTAGGAAAAGCTTGCGGGTGGAGGAAATGCAACACTGCAGCATCTACTTGGCACCCGAAGCTGCGATAGCGTGCTGGTTTTTCAAATGATATCTCTCATGGGTACATTCGCATGGCACCAAACGCCGATAGGGGAAAGCTGCAGACTTATGAACCAGTCTGAGCAGATGGTGAGATCTACTAGACTTGGACTTCTCAAATTCCTGGAAAGTCTGCAGTTGGGAAAGGCTGTTGGAGAAGAGATGTCACCTAGAGAGCAGGAAGATGATGAATTGCTTGGGAACATCTCTCAGCCAACAAGAACATTGCTATGTAAGCAAGGCGGCTTGCAGCAATGAGCTCGGGGAAAATACTAAGAAGGAGCAGATCTAGCAAATGTGTTATTTGGAGCAGTTGAAGACAAATTGATTATTGTAAACTTGTAGTATTATACTTTGCAAAGTGTAACTCTTGTAAATCAATTATATCAATAAAATGCTCAATTTGATGATAATACTCTGTTGTCTCAAATAACATAAACGCCTAAGTCAAAATGCAAGATCAATAGACTCCTCGTGTACTTAGAATCCTATAAAAAATCAGATGGTTTTCCATGAAAAAAGATTGAAAATTTAAAGGAAAATCAGATGATAGGAATTTCTTAAGGTCGCTCGAACCCCGTTGGAAGTAGAGTGCTTGAAAACGGAAATGGAGAATCAAATCAAGCAAATTACTCTCTGTTGACTGCTGAGTCCAAGCTCTCAGCAGATTCCTGATGAATACTGAGTTTGAGCTCTCAGTAAGAGGACTCTTGAACTTAAACAGTTCATGGAACTCAAAAGAGTCCAAAAGTACTTTTGAATCCTAGCTTTCAACAAATATTCGGCGTATGCTGAGTCCAAGCTCTCAGCAAATTGATGAAGATTGCTATCTGACTATAGCAAACAAGAACCTGAAAACATTTACTGAGTCCAAACTCTCAGTAAAGAGACTCTTTGATCTTAAAAAGTTCAAAAATATTAAAAGAGTCAGTAATGTCTACTGAGTCCAAGCTCTCGGTAGAACCCCAAAGAACGCTGAGCACAAGCTCTCAGCAGACATCTGTAGATTGCTACGGATACCTCCTGAACAATGCTGAGTCCAAGCTCTCAGCAGACTATAAGCATCTACTGATTGAAAGGCCTTCCAAAGTAAATGTTAAGTCCAAGCTCTCAGCAAAACAAGGTCTAAGGAATGAATAGATCACAACAGACTCACGAAACTAAATGCTGAGTCCAAGCTCTCAGCAATTTAGGTTATCTACTACATTCTGACAAAGGGGTATTTCAGATAATTGAATGTTGAGTCCAAGCTCTCAGCATAAGCGTTTCACATTGTTGAATATGCTTTCCTAAGGAAATGCATATTTACATGTTGATCAGCAAAAGAGGAAGAGATAATCATTTCAAACATCTCGAAAGGCGGAATTATCTTTTGACGACAAAAGCTACAGAGTCCACATTGATTGCAGAGGACCCTCTAGCTCAGGACAAAGACAAAAACCAAGAAGACACGTCAGCCACGCTCAAAGTTCAAATTTCATAGGACGTAAGACGAACCATCACCAACTGCCCAACCGTCGATTCATCCATATAAGAAGAAGAGATCCAACCGCTCAAAGTAAAGCCGATTACTTGGGATTGTATATAGGATGTTTGGTTTGGGAACTTTTTTTAAAACCCTAATACTTCTATATCTTATGATTTTGAAATTTCTTCTACACTACACCTTTTAAGCTTTTCAGAAGAAACATCAATGACAGAATCTTCCAATTGCACCAGTTCCCCTGCAGAGTCATCCGAACAACCCAACATGCCCGACAAGCTTGAAAAATTCCAACCGTCATTCACAGGCATCTACAAAATAGAGGACATTGACGAATCTGTTTCCTACTATCCCCTAGTTGCCATAAGTCATGGTAAGGTGACCGGTGAACTCACCTAGGGGCAGAGGAGAGTCGCTCAAGTCAAGAAGGACAATATACACTATGAGCCACTATTTAGAAAGCACTGGTGTGAAGTTCTCATAGGTAAGTTGGACCGAGAGAACCTGCTTAGATATCTGTTCGCGGTACCCAAGAAACTTTGTCTGCACATAGTCGCAGAATTCTTCGCTCGCGCAGTAGTTTATAAGGAAGAGAAGTCCTTCACCACAAGTGTTTTGGGTATCAAGATTGTAGTAAGGCCAGAAGTTTTGGAGAAAAAGTATGGACTTCAGAATGATGGAGAAGACGTCGCCAACTGCAAAATCAATGATGAAGCCGAAATGGAAAAAATATGGCTGTGATGGAAGACGAAATCCTTCATAGAGCAATGGAAGATAGCTGCACCGCTACGGTCACTGGAAGAGCCAATGAATAGCTTAGCACAGGTTGTCATAAGGGTGTTAGTAGGCGAAGTTGGTTCTCTTTTTGAACTAAGTGCTATGAAGTTTGTTGTTATCATGGCAATTGAATATGAAATTCGCGGAAATTGGGTGAAGTTCATCTACACCAAATGGCTAGCGCATGTCTACAAAAACAAGAGTGTGAAGAAAGATCACACATTCACTCAAGATGTGGGCTTTGGATTGAAGATAATCCACTTTTTGGAGGGAATCATACTAGAAGGAAAATGTTATCGCGGTGAGGATTTAATCTACTCAGACTACATACCGCCAACCAGGAAACAACAACCACCGAAGAGTTTCAAAGACCCTTTGATTCCAAAGGGAAAGAGCAATGTCAATCCTCATGATCCATGCTCGGACGAAGAGGATATACATCAAGGAAATGTGGTCATGCCTACTGCAGTTCCGCTTACCACCGAAGAAGTTAAAGAAGAGAGGCGAAAAGTAGAAAAGGATGCCCTGTTCACTGAACTTGAAAATTTGGTCGAGAATCCATCATAGGAACCTGGTCAACCCCCTGAACAACTCACTGTAAAGAGGAGGCGTTCACAGGGAAGCCCTCAGCAGAGATGGAAGAAGCTAGCAGATAATGATGATCAAACCAAAAAGAAGAGCAAGCAAAACAGATTCCAAGGCACAACCATACAGGTCACAATGCCACAAGTAGATACTTCTCTACCAAGCCCAGATGTCATCGATGAAATGATGACCGAAATCACAGATTTAACCGCAAAGCAAAGGATTGAATTTTCCGATGAAAAGGATTAGCGGAAGAAGAGGCGAAAATAGAAAGCGTTTCAAAGGGCACAAGAAAAGAGAGACTACGACAAGTTCAGATTACAGATGACTCTTGAGGAAAGAGACTCTCGCTATGAAGATGTCATGGCAAGCTACGCAGAGCGCAATGCCAAGATTCAAGTTGGAAAAGAAACAAGTCGCATTACTCGAAGGGATATTGCGAAGGCACAAGCCGACAAAGGGAAAAACAAGGTCACATTTGTTGAGGAAGTCAAATCAGCCGCTGATCTTAAGAAAAGACAGATGAAAGAAGCCGTAAAAGAATCCAGAAGATTAAAGACTCCAGGTCAAGGAGAAAGGAGTTCTGATGTCATACCAATTCATCCCGTCACAGTTCAAGGGGGAAGCGTAAGTGCTGAAGAATTTTCTGAGAAAAGGTTGATACAGATTGCTGTGCATGATGAAAGCAGTTCTGTTGTAGAAAAAGACATCGAGAAGGAACAATTGACTGCGCAAGGAGGAAGCCAGGTTGTTGCAATTTTGACAGAAGCCGATCTATTACAAGAGACATACCAGATCCCGGTTACAGATTCAAAAGACAAGGTAGCAGAGAAGAAGAATGCTAACCTTAGGGAAAGCAAAGAAAACAAGGGTTCACACCAACCAGAGGTAGTTATACCAGCAGACGTCCAGCAGATAATGATCGTAACCGACAACACATAGGATGCTGAAGCACCAACTGCTGAAGAGACTTTAATCCCTAAAGAAGTAACTACCTCTATGGATGTTGATACTCAATAACGACTACAAGCAGAGCTTACTGCAAGTGTGCGAGCAAGGAATGGACCCATCAACAGTTCCAGGGTGGAATATTGTAGCTGATACTACAAGTGTGCTTGAGAGAACCATTGAATCCATATGGCAACGATGCATTCCGATTCCCAGCTCTCCGAAAGTTTCAAGTATCTCCTTCAATGATATTCCAAGCTCTAATGATGAGGAAGATGCAGGAACTGTCACAGATGGCGAATCTGTATTTCGAGAAGAAACACTACGAGTGCCCATGGAAGGCTATGTGATAGTAACTACAATGCAAAGAGGATTGCATAGTGGTGTCCTCATGTCACGGTAAGGGATGAGGAGAACGATGATCTCATCTCCTGGGCAAAAGATATTTGTACTTTCATAGACACTCAAGCTGCTGGAAAAGTCAAGAATTCATACCCTGCCGAATTAGAAGGAGAGTCGTCTGATCAAGAATGGTTGAGAACAGAGTTCAAGAGATGGCGCTTCTTTGACTATGCCACTCATGAACTGCATTACAAGGACCGCTTAATCTTGATGGCTAGGATGGGTCTCAACTACTGGAGGATTGAAGAAGAATGGGCAGAAGATTGGATGGATCTGACATCCAAACGACAGTATACGGAGAAGCATGTAGCTGCAAGACTGCAAAAGATCAGGGCTCATAGATTAGCCGCAAGAGATTGTTCACTGCCACCATTCGAATATGCTGTTGAAGACTCTCCACCATTCGTTCAACACTTTAAATCTCTTGCCACTAGACGACAGATGGCTGCAGCTGAAGAATTGAAGAAGAAACTAGCCGAAGAATGTATCACACGCAAGCGAGAAGAGGAGAGGACGTGAATGTTGGAATTTAAGGAACGAATCCTTGCTCAACTTGCCAACACATCTTCCAGGATGCAGAATCTTAGGCTGCCCTGTGATTGAAGAAGAGGAAGAGAGAAGGGAGCATGCACATACTAAAGCAACTCATGTTGTTCAACGATCCACCTTGACTCAAGGATTGGTTACCACTATCTCTATGCCCTCCATTGAGAATCAAATAGTGCTATAAGAGGAACCCCAAGTCATGGCAATTGAGCCTTGAGCTCCAGCACTTATCAGAGGGACCTCTAGCAATTTATCCATGCCATGGTAGGATGGATCATTGAAGAACAAATTGTACCGATCGTGCGCAATGAAGTTACCAACCATGTGTCCGAAGCAAAAGACGCAATACTTGCTGCTCAACAAGACAACTTAGAGACCTTCTCCAGCGAATTTTTGCTGCGATCAAAGAGGGGGAAGAGAAGAGGTTAGCTGAAGAAGCAGAAAGGTTAAAGGAGCAAGAAGAAATATTTCCTCGCTTCGAGGCCAAAAGACATCAAGAAGAAGACCTAAGGAGACAACGCGAGGAGGAAGAGAGAGAAGAACAAAGAAGAATTGAAGAGAAGGAGAGAATCAAGAGACTAGAAAGAGAAGCTGTCCTGGAAAACATCATGAAGATGACAATTGAAACACTCAAGAATGTGAAGAAGCCCACTGCCGGTTCTTCAAGTGCCAGACATGCTGCTGATTCAGACTCTTCAATGACTAAAAAGTAATATCTCTCTTAACTCTATGGGTCTACTGGTATAAAAAACTATAACTTCTGATTTTTCAATTTGGGTATGTGTTCCATGTACGTTTGAGCATGACATTTTGAAAGGAAACTAACCCAGGTTGAAGACAATATCGCATTGTCCAAAGTTGATCTAATTAGTTGAAGTTACTCATTCAGTGTAATCAGCAAACTGCGTGGATGTGACGTGTGTGAAATATTCCTATGATTGCTTGATAAAAGTATGTGTGAATGTGCTATGTGCTGATTTGATGAAAGATATTGAAGCCATTAACCAGAAGAAAATTGTTGAATAATCGAGCAATACCCTTGATATTTTAAGGGGGAATGTTTAGGAACATACTGAGTCTACGGGAGTTGATATGCTGAAAATAGATCTAATAGGAAAATACTTTGAAATCTCAGTGATAAGCTTTCCCATGATCAGTAAAGATTAAAGCTATAGATATAGGCTTTGATCATACCAAAAAGGGGGAAATTGTTATGAATATTGTTAGATATTATAAAAACTCCTTAGATTGTAATTGATTTATAGGAAAATATGTTTTGGTGCATCAAAGATCTAGTAACTGAGTATCGACTCAATTGTAAAAGTCATGTATAGGAATTCATACTCGAGTTATAATAGATAGGAAAAAGAATCAAGAATGCCGAAGGAATCAGCAGACTTGATAGATTGCTAAAGATTATGGAAAGAAGAAAGGGCCAGCAAAGCGGAAAGACATCACAAGAATGTTGAATGAATAACTCCTGCAGAATCCAAAGGTCTTATCTCAAACTGCTAAGATACCCGACACACGCCAGCGGCCAGTAAACAACAATCAGCAATAGAGAGATGTTACGGAGTCGTGAATTAGACGGATCACAAATCACAAGGAAACCTAACCAATTAGAGGAAAGAATAATCATGATGCACAAAGGAGGCTTCAGAATTACACCAAAAGATCCGTTCTGACAAAGACGACTACAGATAGACGTTATGCCAATCAGAGATGAGGAGACATGAAGAGTCTCTGTCCACTACAGAAAAAGGAAGAACGAAGATAGGCTAGCAAAACCTTTAAGTCTAACGGATAGGATTCAAACAGCCGTTTGAATCCTCACCTATATATAGGTGTCATCATTTATTATTTCCGAGGTTCGCAAAATCCTACACTTAAAGAGAACAAAAGAGACCAAATTCATTCTCTATAATACGCGAACACATCCGAGCTAAGCTCTTAACCGAAGCTTTTCATAAGCTTTCATCTCTAAAGCTCGAGACCTGCGAACTTAAGCTTCCAAAGTTATTTTGGGATTCTTTCTATTCTTGAAAGAATCTAGCAGTCATGATTGTCGTGCAACCGTGATTCTCACGGGCAACGCCAACACAAGGATAGGTTCCGGGAAGAACTATAAAACTTCTAGCAATCGACGTCCTAGGAGAAGGGAGGTTTATGCTCAGACTACGGAGCGACACAGGTTGAAGATTGGAGATCGAGGTGCTTGAAGGTGCGCGCTGACCAGACGGAGGAGCTGCTCAACGCTAGAGATCAGGCCTGACCTTGTACTCATTCTTCTAGTGAATTTTCATTCGAAGGACTGAAGAGTGGACGTAGATCAATTGTTCGAACCACTATGAAATCCTTATGTTCTTTACTGTGTTTGTATTGTTATATTCTGCGCATACATATTTAAAACTCAACACATCAAGTGTTGAAGTATTAACTACAATATTTAATTTAAAGACTATTCGAGCTAAAATACATTCGATAAACCCTTGCTAAGTCGAGACCTTAGAAAGATAAGTGCAAGATTAAATTAATACTTCCGCTGCATATAAAACACTCTGATCGGGGACCAACAACCTTAGTATGAGAAATGAGAATAAATCTCGGTCTTTCAAATCTTCAGATCAACGCACCAGATTATACTAAAAAACACAACATTTTATGTGAAATATCCTTCATTAGAGGACAATGTAGCAATTATATACAATTAATGATAATTTAAAGTCTACGTTTCAACTACGATTTTGTTCATTTTAAGAGAAATATCCCGCATTAACATTACATTGTGGAATAAAATGTTTAATCTCTCTACATACGACATTTTACCTTCAATATTGTGCATTTTATCTTAGCAAACATGTTTTATCTAAGCAAACATGCATTATATCTCTTATGAAAAAAAAATAATCTCTCAAATAAGGAAAGATTGCATGTATCAAACTATGGATTCAAATATATCTACCTCAATTTATTTGAATTTTATTATCATGTCTATTCAAATGAATCAATATCTTATTTGTGCATCAAAATAATCCAAGTTCATATTAAAAGCTAACGTTTAAATTTTGATTTTTTTCTGAGTCGCGTTGATCATTCATACATCGAAATAAACAACGAAATAATTTAATCTGACTATGTTACATAAATAAAATGTATGTTGATGTTATTAACTTAAGATAAGTTTGTTATGTTTTTTTATCAATATGCATTCTAATATTATTGTATTGCATAAAATAAAATATTATATTCTCACCTCATTTCATCTAAAAATTTGTTCATTTTATCTTAAAATTGTACATTATATCTCTATAGAATATGCATTTTCGGAATAAAAATGTATTTCATACATCATATTGTGCATTTTAAGTAAGATTTAATGCATTTTAGGTATATTTTCAGGCATTTCACGAAAATCAATGTGAAGATACGAGATTTATGTATAGAATCACTAAATTTTTTTCGTTAAAATTTTCATCCTCTATATTTATGCAATAGTTATTTTATTTTAATGATAATTTAAATTATCTTTAATTTGATATATAGTACATTAAAAACGAATTTAAATTGAGTAAGTTATGATCATTTATAATTTTTAGAATTTTAATTAGAGGATAGAGAAAAAATATTACATGTAACAAAATTATCCTTAAAATTGAATAATGCACAATATACTACAAAAAATGAACACAGAAATTTTTAAAATGGTATGTTTGATTCTTTGGTAGTTTAAACTTGTTTACATATTATATTACAGTCATCACTACCACTTCAAATGGTGCTATCTGAGGAGCCCCCGGTCATGATAGTTGATCCTTTGAGACCCAGTACTTACACTAGGGACCTCAAGAGATTCATACATGTTGTGGTAGAAATAAGCAATGGAGAGCAGATCGTGCCGATTGTGCTAACCCAAGTGGTCGAAGCAAAGGAGGAACTTCACCAAACTTTGCAGGACAAATTTGAGACCTTCTCCACCGATCTTTTGGTTGCGATCATAGAAGAGGAAGAGATTAGCAGACGAAGCGGCAAAAAGAAGCAGAGAGAATTCAACACCTCGAATCACGCATAAAACTGCTTGAAGACTTAAGGAGACAACAAGAAGAAGAGAATGAGGAATGGAGAAAGAAAGAAGAAAGGGAGAGAATCAGAAGGGAAGAGCAAGAAGCAATGGTGGAGAACTTCTTGAAAGTTACAACCAAGACTCTCAGAAAGCTGAAGAAATCCACCGGCTGCTCAAGTGCCAAAGATGGTGATTTCGACTCCTCAACAACAAAAAAGTAATCCTTCCATATCTCACAAATCTTTCGGTATAACTTTTGATATGGGTATGTTTCCTGTACTTTACTGCAAATTTTTTAATGGAAACTAACCCAAGTTGAAGACAACACCTCATTGTTCAACACTGAATTAATTATTATAGTTGAACTTACACACTCAGTGTCATCAGCAAAACTATGTGGATTGTTGGGTGGTGTGTGATATGTTTCTGCATATTGCTCTATTATTGTGTGTGAATGTGTAATATGCTTATCAGGTTGATTATTGGAAAGCCATTTACTTGAAGCTAATTTTTTAATCGAGCACTACCCTTGATATTTTGAGGGGGAACATTTCTGAATCATACTAATTCTAAGGGAGTTGATATGCTGAGAAAAGAATTGTTAGGGATATTTTGTAATCTCATTAATAAGCTTTTACGTGATCACTTAGTTAGAGTTTAAGCTTTGATCGCACCAAATAGTGGGAAATTGTTAAGAATATATTTAGAAATATTAATACTCCTTAATCTCAATTGCATGTATTTTAGTTTTGGTGCTTCAAAGCTTAGGCAATCTAGTTTCTAGCAACTTAGAATCGTGTAAAAATATAAAAGTCTTGTATAGGATACATTTACTCGAGTTGTAATAGAACAAGAAGAAAGGATCAAAGAATGCTAAAGGAATCAACATATAAGAACATTATAGAAGACGCTAACAAACATCGAAAAGGTAGAAAATTACATGAAGAATGCTGGAAGCGCTCAAAAGAATGCTAAAGAAATGAAGCAAGTTGTTTCTGAATCTCAGCAGGATTGCTGAGATATCAGCAGACTATCAACTGCCAGCATACTCATAACAGTAATCAACTTTCATACGAAGTCGTGTAACAGAAGGATCAAAATCACAAGGAAACCTGACGAATCAGAGAGAATGATAATGAACAAAAAAGGTAGGTTTCCAGATCCAAACTAAAAGATCCGTTCTGACAAAAACGACTAAGATAAGAAGAACACCAATCAGAGACGAAGGAGGCCTGAAGAGTCTCTGTGCTTCGCACGAAAAGAAGGACAAAGATTGGCGAGTAGGCACTCCGTGTCTAACGAATAAGATTCAAACATCCATTTGAATCTTCACCCATAAATAGGTGTTATCGAAATGAGTTTGAAAGGTTCGCAAAAAATCTACAACAGAGAAATTAGAAAGATCATAATACTCTCATTCTCACACGAACTCACGTCCGAGCATATATTTGATCGAGGCATTGCACAAGCCTTCGAATTAAATGCTAGAGACCTTTGAAGTTTCTTCTAAGGTTAACTTTGTGATTCTTTCAATCCAAGAAAGAATCTAGCAGTCACCTTGCTCTGCAAGAGTGATTATCACGTGCCACTGCTAAACGAGGAAAGGTTCTGAGAAGAACTATAAAACTCCCAAGGTCGACGTCCAAGGTGAAGGGAGTTTTTCCTCACTCTAAGGAGTGTCAAAGTGAAGATTGAATACTGAGGTGCTTGAAGGTGCGCACTGACCAGACGGAGGAGCTGCTCAACGTCAGAGATCAATCCAGAGATTGTAATTAATCATTTGTGAATTTTCAGTCGGAAGGACTGAAGAGTGGACGTAGTACAATTGTTCGAACCACTATAAATCCTGTGTTCATTTACTGCTTTTATTTTGTTACGCATTGTTTATTTTGAAACTCAACACATCACGTGCTTAAACACATTTGATCACTTGCTAAGTCGTGACCTTGGTAAGATAAGTGCAAGCTATTATAAAACATTCCACTGCAACTATAGATACTCTTATCGGGGACCAACACAAAGCTCGATTGTTGAAAGAACGTCGGAGAAAGGAAGGCTTAGAAGAAGTGAAATCCAATATAGAGAACCGAAGAAGAGTTGACACAGATAGAATGGATAATTTACAAAGGCAATTGGAGGTGATGAGAGACAAAATGATGGAAAGACAAAGACTGCGTAGGCCACTCCGAACCGTATTCAAGAAGATGTTGGAAGTTAATTACTAATGGCCAGAAGAGGAAAAGGATTACCATTCGGTGAAAGTTGTAAAGGAATCTCGTGAGAATGATTTATGGAGGAGTCAATTAGATCTAATGCAAGAACAACTTAACATGTTAAGGAGATCAAGTAGAGATTATGAGGCAATGGAAGGGATGAAGGTGAAGAAGAATTTGGATGAAGAAAATGAAGAACAAATAGTGAAGGGCCAAAGATGGTGGAAGATGAACCAAAGAATAAGAGTGAAGAGGTGGATGTGAATGTTAATCAAAAAGACCAAGTGAAATTCTTTGATTATGTGAGAAAGGGTGACATTGAAATGCCTCTTGTTGGTCTCTGATAAGAGTATCTATATTTGCAGTGAAAGTTTTAATAATATCTTCCACTTATCTTGCTTAGGTTACAACTTAGAAAGTGTTTATGAAATATGTTTAAGCTAGAGTATTCGAAAGGTTTATTGCAGATTATACTTAAACACTTGGTGTGTTGAATTTTAAAGTAAGCAATATGTAACCAAATAAAAGCAGTAAATGAACACGGGGTTTATATTGGTTCGAAGAATTTTTCTACATCCACTCTTCAGTCCACCTGACAGAAATTCACTATTAATTGATTACAAGGTCAGGCTTGATCTCTATCGTTGAGCAGCTCCTTCGTCTGGTAAGCGCTCACCATCAAGCACCTCGGTCTTCAATCTTCACATTCACACTCCTTAAGTGAGGATAAACCTCACTTCTCCTCAAATGTCCAACTTGGGAGTTTGATAGTTTTTCCCAAAACCTTTCCTTTCTTGGCAATGGCCCGTGATAATCACGGTTGCAGAGCAAGGTGATTGCTAGATTCTTTCTAGGATAGAAAGAATCCCAATGTTAATCTTTGGAAGTAATACTTCCGAGGTCTCGAGCTTTGAATATATAAGCTTGTGGAAAGCTTCAATCAAGTATAAGCTCGGATGTGAGTTCGCGTGGGATTGAGAGTATTAAGATCTCTTCTAATTTCTCTGTTCTAGATATTTCACAAACCTCTCAATCTCCCTTTGATAACACCTATTATAGGTTTAGATTCAAATGGATGTTTTGAATATTATCCATTAGACACAGAGTGTCAGCTCTCCAATCTCCGTTAGAGACACTTCAGGTCTCCTTTCTCTCTGATTGACGATCCTCCTGATATTAGACGTCTTTGTCAGAATGGATCTTTCAGTTTAAATCTGGAAACCTTATTTGTGTCTGTTGATTATCCTTCACTCTGATTCGTCTGGTTTCCTTGTGATTTGGATCGTTCTATTTCACGACTTCGTATTTGTTTTGATTGCTTTTGTGCATTTGCAGGAAGTTGATAGTCTGCTGAGATTCAGCAGCAAGTTTGCTTCATTCCTTCAGCATTCTTTTAGGAGTGCCCAACATTCATCTGTTTATGCTAGCCTTTAACTAGCATCTTCAGCAATCTTCAAATATGCTGATTCCTTCAGCAATCTTCGATCTTCTATTCTAGTTCTATTATAACTAGAGTAATTGTATCCTATACAGGACATTTGCAATTTAACTTGATACTAAGTTGCTAGAGACTAGATTGAATAAGCTTTGACGCACCGAAACCATAATACATATAATTGAGATGAAGGGGTTATAATATTTATAAAAATATTCCTAACAATTTCCCCCCTTTTTGGTGCGATCAAAGCCCTAATTCTAACTAACTGATCATGGGAAAGTTGATTACTGAGATTAGAAAATATTCCTATCAAATCTATTCTCTGCATGTAAACTCCCATAGACTCAGTATGATTCCTAGATGTCCCCCCTAGAAATATCAAGTGTATTGCTCAATAAATGGCTTTCAAATCATTAATTAGATAAGCATATAGCACATTCACACACAAATATAGAGCAACAAGCAAGAACATATCACACAAATCCAACAATCCACGCAGTTTGCAAATTACACTGAGTGTGTAATTTCAGCTTTCTGAGAGTCTTGGTTGTGATTTTCATGAAGTTGTCAACCATTAGTTCTCTCTCTTCTCTTCTTATTCTCTCCCTTTCTTCTTTGTTTCTCTATTCTTCCTTCTCTTTTTCTTCTTGTTGTCTCCTTAAATCTTCTTCGAATTTTTTGCGGGGTTCGAGGCGTCGGATTCTCTCTTCTTCCTCTCTTTGTCGTTCTGCTTCTTTAGCCAATCTCTTCTCTTCCCCCTCTTTGATCGCAGCCAAAAGGCCGGTAGAGAAGGTCTCAAAATTGTCCTGCAAAATTAGGTGAATTTCCTGAAGGGATTCGTGAACTGAATCGCGAAGTCCGTTTGCCAAAGATCGTTAATTGGAATATCAAAAATAAATTGCTATGCCTATGATAATCCTAGCATGCTCCTATTGATTATGCATAAGGGGGTTTAAGAGGAATACCTGGATTGTAGAAACATGAAGAACAAGTGCGTAGAGATTTAATCCTCGATCATTTTCCCACACACGAAGATTTATTCCTAACAGATCAAGGAATTAAATATTATGAAAGTAAATAATATTTTCAAAAACAAAGAGGGAGAGAAGAAAGAAAATCATCCTAATCTAATCTTCTGATCAGTATCCCAACTCCGATCCGAATATCTGATGAAGATTCCCTTCGGATTCCTTGCCCGGTTGAGAAGTAGAATTTCCTCCTCGTTTCTCAGATCAGTCGATCACCACAGATCCAAAAATATGGTTTGTTGTGTGCAACATATGATCTTGTGGTGTGTTGAGATCTGAGGAACTGAGGCCTACTTATAGGAAAATAATGGACTTCTATTAGGCCTGAGTTTCATGGGCCAGACCAGGGACCAGAATGCAAATAGAAAATAAGGCCTATCAATTAATTAATTCCCATATTCAACCCAGAATATGATTAGTTAATTAATATTGATTCATTCCACCAGAGAATCAATATTGTCCTACCTATTTGCTAGCACGTTTTGAGGTACGGGTTGCATGGGCTCGGTTTATCCCCACATTTAAGGTTACAGACATTCGTTAATTAATTTAAGCTCATACAAGCTATTTAATTAATTAACATCTTATATTCCTGAGTCAATCCAATAAAACCTTTTCACTTATGCTTGAACTTAATCAGCCTGCACGACTTTAACATAACGAACCTTTTGAGCTGCTCAGGGAATGTCACCATCCTATACTGGATGTGGTTACCTAGTTCCGATACCAGACAGTCATACACAAACTGCTATCACCCAAGATACAGATATACAAGCTCAACTAGAGCCTTTCACTGCAACTCAAAGTGATACACAATCTCCATATACTTCTGTACCTTCATTTAGGTTCAGGATCTCATCAAGCCATATAGATATGGATTCATTTAATGTCAGATAAAAGAATTGATCTAAACGTAGGTCCTTATCAATGTTTGCCCCACACTAGCATACCAAGCCATCCAAGATAAGATGCTTATTACTGCGTATGCTGCAGCCTACACCGATAGTTTATCCTGGAACTATCTCAGCTGTGATAACCATTTATATCTCGCTAGGTCAAACGATCCATACGATCTTCCGTGATCTACTACACACTGCATGATCTCCCTATCGACGAGATAAGAGGATAATTGTGTTTGCGACACATGTTTGTTAATTCAGACACGAGATGAACATACAACGTTTATGATTCCTAGTATATTAACCAATCGAACTTGTACATAATATACCTATCATAATCCTTTCAGTATATAAATCCATCATTTCCTCCATTGCCTCGACCACTTTGGTCCGTACTTCAGCTCGCTTAATTGGCACAATCTGCTCTCCAATGCTTCTTCCTACCATGGCATGGATGAATTTCTGGAAGTCCCTATTATAAGTACTTGAGCTTAAGGGCTCAATTGTCATGGTTGGGGGTTCCTCGGATAACACTATTTGATTTGAAATGGTTGGTATGTTCACAGTTGTGGTCATTGCCTAAGATGGATTCGTAGTCGGATCAACATCTTTTGCTATAATGGGTTCATTCTCCTGAACATGTTCTTCTTCAACAGTGATTGGAGGGGAGGCCTGGAGATATGCACCCGAGATGGGATATTGGCCAACGTAGTGAGTATCCGCTCCCTAAACTCTATCATTTTCCTATGATCCTCTGTTCTTTTCAGTGTGGCTTCTTCTTCTACCAATCTTGCTTGCAACTCAGCAGCTGCAGCCATTTGTCATCTTGTTGCTGGTGATTTAAACTTCTGAGTGAACGGGGTTGAATCAGCAATGGCGTACTCAGAGCCCGGTAATAAGCGATCTCCTGTGATTTCTTTGTGAGCCTTGATCTTCTGCAGCCTGGTAGCGACTTACTTCTTGGTGTATTGACTCTTGGATGTTTGATCCATCCCGTCATCCGCCCATTCTTCTTCACTTCTCCAGTAGCTTAGACACATCCATGCCATTATGATTGAGAGATCTTCATAATGTAGTTCGTGGGTGCCATAGTTGAAAAAATATACACCTCAGGAACTCTATCTTCAACCATTCAAGATTGGAAGACCCGTCCATTAATTCAGGGCCATATGTCTCATTAGCAACTTGGGCTTAAATGAACACACAAATGTCTTTTGCCCACGAGATTAGAACGTCATTCTTCTCGTCCTTCACTATAACACGAGGGCGCCACTTGGCAATCCTCTTTGCTTTAAATCTCCTATCAGGTGCTCCTTCCATGGGCACTCTCAACGTTTTATCTTTGAACACAGCGTTACCTTCCACAAGCATCAAGACCCCCTGGGTAGTTTCTGCACTCACTGTCATCTCCACTTCGTCTTCACTCAGAATGTCACTGAATGAGATACTTGAGACTTCGGGAGAAGTAGGAATCTAATTATGCCTCTGCCACAACATTTCAATGGTCTTGTTCAACACAAAGGGAGTTTCTGCTCCTAATAACCATTCTAGAACGGTAGTTTGATCCACTCCTAGAGCACGAAGATACTGCTTGTTGTGTGCTCTTACGCTTGAGGTGAAGTTGACCAGCAATCTCGCTCGTGTCTCAGCATCAAGTGAGGTAGTGGCTTCTTTCTCCTTAGATTCTGTCTCATCAACTTCTCTAACAACAATTTCACTTTCAGCTGTTGATTCGCGTTGCTGGCCAGCCGTGTGAGTTACTTAATCCAGATTTGTTGTACCCTCATCTGTTATCATTTCAAGGTCAGCATTCTCAGTCTCTGCTACCTTGTCTTCTTCTCTTTCAACAGGGGTTTGGTTGTCCTCCTGCACCAAATCTCTTTCAGCAATAGTGGTGGCAAACTGGTTTTCTCCTTGCGCAGCCATTGGTTGATCTTCAAACATTTTCTCAAGTACAGAGCTTCTACCACCTTGCACAACAGCCTGTAGAACGAGACTTCATGTGTTAACATAAGCACCATCACTTCCCCCTTGTGCCGTGATGGGCTGAACAGTCAGAGTAGCAACAGCCCTTTCTCCGTGTGCAAGAGACTAATGCATCAAAGATTCGCCGGATCTTCTTTGCACCACATCTTGCAATTCCCTGAATGCTCCTTTCCTTTGAATTTTGTCAAATTCAGCATCTGTTATAGCATCACTCACTTTGGTTTTTCCTTTTGCAATTTGTGCCTTCTCAACACCTTTCTTAGTGATACGTTCAGGTTGATCACCATCCTTCACTTTGGCATTGTGCTCTTCATAGGCAGCTTTGACTTACTCGTATTTGGCATCCCTTTGATCCAGAAGCATCTGCAGCTTTGCCTTGTCAAATTCCTTCTGCTCTTGTGCCTTCTTCAATGCCTTCTTCTGACGCCTCTTCTTCCATGCTTCCTACTCTTCTGTAGAGAACTCTAGTATTCTCTTCATTTCTTTGGAGACTGACTCAAAAGGTACTTCATCAACATCTTTGGCAACATCAGGAATCGAAATTGATGTGTGATGGATTTATATACTTAAAGCATTATGATTGGTATATTATGTACAAGGTCGATTGGTTAATATACTGGGAATCATAAATGTTGTATGTTCATCTCCTGTCTGAATTAACAAACATGTGTCGCAAACGCAATTATCCTCTTATCTCATCGATGGGGAGATCATACGGTGTGTAGTAGGTCATGGAAGATTGTATGGATCATTTGACCTAGCGAGATATAAATGGTTATCACAACTGAGACAGTTCCAAGATAAACTGTCAGTGTAGGCTGCAACATATGCAGTAATAAGCATCTTATCTTGGATGGCTTGGTATGCTGGTGTGGGGCACACATTTATAAGGACCTAAGTCTAGATCGATTCTTTTATCTGGCATTAAAAGAATCTAGATCTCTATGGCTTGATGACATCCTAAGCCTATATGAAGGTACAAATGTATATGCAGATTGTGTATTACTTTGAGTTGCAGTGAAACGCTCTGGTTGAGCTTGTACATCTGTATCTTGGGTAATAGATATTTGTGTATTATTGTCTGGTACTGGAACTAGGTAACCACATCCAGTATAGGATGGTGACATTCCCTGAGCAGGTCAAAAGGTTCGTTATGCTAAAGTCCTGCAGGCTGATTAAGTTCAAGTATAAGTGAAAAGGTTTGAGTGGATTGACTCATGAATATAAGATGTTAATTAATTAAATAGCTTGTAGAAGCTTAAATTAATTAACGAATGTCTGTAACCTTAAATGTGGGGATAAAACAAGCCCATACAACCCGTACCTCAAAACGTGGTAGCAAATAGGTAGGACAGTATTGATTCTCTGGTGGAATGAATCAATATTAATTAATTAATTATATTCTGGGTTGAATATGGGAATTAATTAATTGATAGGCCTTATTTGTAATTTGTATTCTGGTCCCTGGTCTGGCCCATGAAACTCAAGCCCAATAGAAGTCCAGTAGTTTCCTATAAATAGGCCTCAGTTCCTCAGATCTCAACACAACACAAGATTATAAGTTGCACACAACAAACCAAAATTTGGGTGTTGTGGTTATCGATTGATCTGAGAAACGAGAAGGAAATTCTGCTTCTCAACCGGGCAAGGAATCTAAAGGGAATCTTCACCAGATATTTAGATTGAGTTGGGATACAGATCAGAAGATCAGATCATGAGGATTATCTTCTTTCTTCTCTCTCCTTCTTGTTTACGAAAATTACTTATTAATTTTCATAGATTTATTTCCTCAATCTGTTAGGAAATTAATATTTGTGCGTGGGAAAAAGATCAAGAGGAATCTCCGCGCACTCGTTCTTCATTGTTTCGCAATCCTGGTATTCTGCATAAACCGCCCTTATGCATATTCAATAGGTGCATGTTAGGATTAATAATAAGCATAGCAAATTATTTTTGATATTCCAATTAACGATCCTTGGCAAACGGACTTCGTGATTCAGTTCACGAATTCTTTCAATTGGTATCAGAGCCATGTTTAATTAATTGGCTATATCGAAAAAAATAATATTGCATATGATTTGCATGATAATTATTATTGAATGATTGCATGGGTTTTATGGATTGCATGTTTATGTTTTTCGTCCTCGTGGTTCTCGGGTTAATTGGCCCCTTTATAAGAATTCGTTTTTCACCCACGAGATAAATCCGTGGTTAGATTTAGATTTTAAAAATTGTAATTAGGTTTATTCAATGTAATCTTTTATTTAAAAATTAAATCTGTAAAATGAAGAACGAAGAACACGAAGAATGAAGAACAAAGGGCTGCGCAAGAATGCACGACGGCGCCGGCGCCGGTATGGCAGCACGCCATGTACGGCGGTCGGTGAGGGCAGGCACGCCGGGAAGGCGCGCGGTGGGAGACGACCGGCGGCAGCGGCGGCGCGAGCATGCAAAACCCTAGGGTTTCAGCACGGCGCACACGCGCGCGCACGACAATGGGCACGCGGCCACAGGCGGCAAGGCTGGAGGCGCGGCACCCCTGGGCCGGCGACGCAAGGGCAGCGGCGAGGAGGCCGGGACGGCGGCTGCAGAGGCCGGGGCGCGAGGCACGCGCGCGTAGCGGCGGAACCCTAGGTTCCGCATGCGCGGTAGACCTGCGCAGCCCCGCGCGCAGCGCTGGCGGCGCTCTTCCCCCCTTAATACCACGAATATACAAGCATCTCTAGAATCCTTCATCTAAAATTGTTCGGATCACTAGACCTTTACGTCAAACATTACCTTCACATTGTTTACAATTTAAAGAATACCATCCACATATAGTCCTAAGAAAACTACTTTATTTCCATTGCTCATTTTATAAACACATGTTTTGTCGTCACAATGTTCAATTCTAAAGGACTTGATCACCTTGTAAAAACGAATATTCTAAGATCTACATAACATTCCAGTTGTTGTAAATTGATGTCTTCATCCAGATTTCCATTAAGGAAAGTTATCAAGGCATCTACTTGTCAAATCTCCAAGTCCACGGAATTTGCTATGGATATGAGAATCCGAATACGTTTTAACATAGCTATAAGTGAGAAGGCTTCATCGTAATCCATTCCCTCTCTTTGAGTGAATCCCTTCGCGACCATCCGTGCCTTAAAGGTACTTTCCGTCAGGTCCTTTCTAACACCTAGACCCTCTTACACCTAATGACCTTTTAAACCTCAAGAAGGTCTTTTAGTTTTTACACACCCATAGAAGAATCCATAGACTTATGACATGATATCCCATCTACATCTTGAACTGCCTTTTTGTAGGTGTATGGATCGTTATCCTCATGTTGATCAATAGGGAACAAGTCTGATGAATCTCCCACAATCATAAAATGATCAAGTTAATAAACAATCATCCCACTAAGATAAGGCAATACGTGTGTAGGTTTGATAGATTCAACACGTCGTGCATTCACTAGTGGTATATCATTCTATACACTTGGTGCACCAATGTCTCCTTTCAACTTTTGAGAATGATCTCACTCTTGGATTTATGTGCACTTATATAGTATTCATCTAAGAATCTGGGATTGTGCTTACCAACACCCTCTGATCCATATGATTTTTTCTTAGAGTATGTCAGAAAAGTTGCCCTTCTGTTCTAAGCGCCAACTTATTGGCTTCCTTATCCAACACATGTGCTAGGCAACCCCAGTCTCAAATGTAGTATAAACTAGTTTTTTTCCCATTCCATAGTTCTATTGGAGTCTTTTGGAATTAATTTAGATGGTACAAAGTTCGGAAAGGTACATCAATATTTTTACGGCATAACCCCAAAATGGAGTCGGCAGAGTGACATTACTGATCATCGAGCTCACCATTTCAAAAATTTTAATGTTTCTTTTCCAATCCAAATAATTTGGGTCGGTGTGCATGTTTTGATTGACAATAGTCATAAGCATATTAAATGGCATGATGATAAATGAAAAAGAAAAGTTCAAATACGAAAGCATTAAATTAAAAAAAATTAAGTTTAAAACATTGAGACCTTCAAAACCATTTTATGAAACCTCTAACAGTCAAATGACACATACGCAAGCCTCCTTAAGGTTGATGTTTACATGTATGTCCATCAACCAGACAAACAATATTTAATTCAAATATCACTTCAACTTTAACATTATGACAAGTGGAATTAATAGTCCGATCTAAAAACTCAGGACATGTGAATTAAAACAAGGACTCTGTTGGTGAGTCATATAGAAACTCACATCGAAGTGATGACCACAATTTAACCAATAAGAACATCATTCACAAATGATGAGCTTACTGCATGGAAGTAAAATTAAATATTCACCAATGAACCATAAATGATACATCCGTTAGGGAGAAGACTCCTAAGGTCTCTCATGTGTCGTAAACATCATTTAAAAATAAATTCATTATTTCAAAAGTCTTATCTAGTGAACTCATGAATGTTGCTTCCGTTAGGGTAAGACTCCCAAGATCTCGCGAATAAATACACAGTCACTCATAAGACTAATTGTGGAGGCCTAATAAATTAATTAAAATTTATGTTAACTCACTTATTCATTTTAAGTTAAAGGTTTTGTTGTGAAGCAACAAGGAATAAATTATTCATAGCATTCTCCTAACATAAAAAATATATATCATACAAGGAAATTAAACAAGATATCATGTAAGAGCTCGCAAAAAAAAATTCCTTGTGGACCTATAATAAGGTACCTTCACATCTACCTATTCTATTAAGAAGGGGATGTACATGTCTAGTGCAACTTGATTTGCTTCTCTCGAATGTGCTAGAGATTTACACATTAAATATCCCTCGTAAACTTTTTAAAATCTTCAATTACAATATCATAATTTTGTGATCGTTCTTATACTCTTTCAATTCTATTTATGAGGTGTAGGTGATCTTTCAACTATGTTGGCCTTTATGCAATTTTTTGGTCACAAATAATGCATACATCATAGTGATTCGCTCCATAATCATATCGTTTCCATGTATTATATTTTTGCTTGGAAAGTGTGTTAGAACATTGGAGCTCAAAAGAAAGATAGAAAACAACAAGATTGAAACTCACATAAACAGTAATTGTATTAGATTGTTCAAGTACAATGATCCCTATTTGTACAAATTCAAAAGAATCTGATTAGCTAGCAAAGTAGGCTAGCAAGTAGGGGGCTTATCCCTTAATCATAAGGATTAGTAAAAGATTCCATAATTTGAATGACTTGGACAGTGATAGCCAACTGAAATGTATCAAAAAGGGAGAGATCCCTTCTGTAGTGTTTTGAAGGATCTCCTTCTACAACTTTCCCACAGATGTTGTCTTTTGTTTGATACAGGGTACCTTTGAATATGACTCTTGCCTTAGCTATTTGACGATTCCTTTGTTTGTATTTAGGGTTGAATGACAAAATTTGTGTGCTTTGGTGATGAAGAGAAGTGGCCCTTCATCCTCTCAAAATAATTGACTTGTTTTGTAATGACTGAAAGGTATCATGCATTGAGTTGTGTTCTTTCCCTTGACGGACTTTTCTTATAGAGCCTGGGCTTGAGACTCCTTCATTTTGGGCAACTTTAGTTGGATTTGACTTTGACCCATAAAATATTATAGCTAGATAACTTAACCATTTGTACCTCTCATTATGAAATACATGTTTCCTCATTGATTACTGTAATTTTAACTTTATTTCTTGACTCTTATGTTCTAGTTTTATCTATTTTGTTATTAACTCCACTTTTTATGGAATTAATATATATCTGGTTCCACCTTACTCCACTATTAATTATAGAGTATCTAAATAAATTATTTAATAGAAAAACTATGATTTTATACCCTAAAGTATCGATCAAATATGAAATATACC